>LR750226.1:0-123561 GCA_902729485.2 Mus minutoides | reverse complement strand
CAAGGGGCCTCTCCTCCCAATGATGGCCAACTAGGCCATCTTCTTCCATATATGCAGCTAGAGACATGAGCGCAGGGGGAACTAGTTAGTTCATGTTATTCTTCCACCTAGAGGGTTGAAGACCCCTTCCGCTCCTTGGGTACTTTCTCTAGCTCCTACCTTGGGAGTCCTGTGTTCCAACTAACAGCTGACTGTGAGCTTCCACTTTTTGATTCTTTTAACTGCTAGTAGTGGTGAGATTACAGTGGGTCACTAACTGGTCCTTGATGAACTTGAGGTAAAGTAGTAGTGGCCTGTATAGTATTCTGCCCTCTTCACTCCTGTGTCTTACCTGGCACCTGTCTTGCACCAGAGAAAGACTAATGAAGCTGTCAGCTTCGGGGCTCCTTCTCCATGGGAGCATACTGCCTGAAAGGTAAGTATGTGCAGTTGTCAGGCTTTGTGGGTGATGTTCAAAGAGACTGCAATCTAGTGATGGTTCACTCTTTGAATTTAAGATACAGGGAATTAGTACTAGGGAGATGGCTCAGTGTGCTTACAACATGAGGACCTGAGTTCAACACTCTGAGACACACACACACACACACACACACACCACAAGTCAGGGGTGCCAGTGTATATTTGTAATTCCAGTGTTGGAAGGCAAAGTCAGGTGGGTTCTCAGAGCTTGCTGGCCTGCCAGTCTAGCTAATACTGGGTTCATTGAGACCTTGTCTCAAAAACTAAGGTAGTCGACACAATGATTCAGTAGGTCAAGGCTTTGCTGCCAAGTCTGACAGCCTAACACACACACAAACAGAGTTGCATACAACACACATATACCAAAAAAGTTGGGAAAGGCTTGGTGTTTAAAGTACTTGGTCTGCAAGCATGGTGACGTGAGTCCCAATCCCTACACCTACATATAGTCCAGCATGGTGGTGGTATGTGTATGTTCTGCCTGTGCCCTGGACTGCCTGCTGCCTACTTGCCCAGTGCTGGGGCAGAGACAGGTAGAGCATGGGATTGTCCCTATTCAGTCTGGCCTGAATGGTTAGGTGCAGGTTCTCTGGGAGACCCTGTCTTTAAAATCAAATGGAGATGTGATAGAGGAAAGCATGCTGCCATTAGCCTCTAGCCACCATACACTCCTGCACTGGTGAGCACACGTGCACACATGCACATAGACACACCACACACTTTCAACACATACACAACTTGCTGCCTGTATATTTTTCAGAATTTTAATAATGTGATACAAGTAATATGTGAAGAAAATCCTAATGATTAGTTTAGAACTAAGTGTAACATTTAATACATTAAATATGCTGCTATGTTTAATTATACATAGGTTGTCCTGATAAATGTCCCATTCCTTAAAGTTTTATAAGAAAAAAATTAGATTAAACTGTAACATGACTTGCCAATGGTAGGTCTCATGGAGAAAAAGGTTTTGCAATTTTTTTTTAATTGTTGTTGTTTTTTTGCTATATGTTTACAGTTATATCAGAATTTTTAAAGGATATTATATTTGAGCTAAGGAGGTAACTCAGTTGGTAAAGAGCTTATTGTGCAAATATTATCACCTAGTACAGTTCCCCAGAACCCACGTGAAAAAGCTAGGCAGAGTGGTGTTTGTGCTCTTAATCCTAGGAAGCAGGGACAGGGGTCCTGGAGACATATGGGCCAGCTAGCCTAGCTGGTGAGCGCCAACCCAGAGAGGCTGTCTCAAAAGACAAGGATGCACCTTAGAAAGAATGCACTAGAGTAGATATCTGCCAATACACACAAAAAATACACTATGTCCTGTGTCAAATTAAAATATTCAAATGCTAATAAAGAAGCCACAAAAATTAATGTAAAACAGAGTCTGGAGAGATGGCGCTGTGGTTAAGGACACTGGCTGCTCTTCCAGAAGCCCAAGGTTCAAGTCTCAGCACCCACATTGTAGCTCACAACTGTCTGTAACTACAGTTTCAGGAGACCCAACACCCTCTTCTTGCCTCCACAGGCACCAGGCAATAATGGTACTCATATGTGTGTGTGTATGTAATACGTAAGTAAAATGAAAATACATCTTTAAAAATGAATGTAGAATAAATGAATACTGATAACCTATCATAATCATTCCTGGTTGATCTTATTTTGGATAAATAATTGATCTAGGCACTATAGATATTTTGAATTCTTATATATTTGATTATGCCATAAACCATACCAAAATTTTTAATTTTTTCTAATGCATTGATTTTAGAATTAATTTCCTAAGTTTCACAGGGCCTGTCTGACAGAAAGTGCTTTGTGGAGTTAGTGAGCCCATAGGATGCCTCACTGCTTCTCAGTATACCCAGGATGGTAGTCTGCAGCCCCGTGACTGTGACCTCAGGGCAGCTTGGCTGGAGGGACAGGAGTATGTGCTTAAAGCACACAGCATGTTTCAGAGTCTTAGCACAAAGGAAGGGAGAGAGGGAAGGGGAGAGGAAAGGGAGGGAGAGAGAGGGAGAAAGAGAGAGAGAGAGAGAGAGAGAGAGAGAGAGAGAGATCTTATAATTTTTATTGGTTAATGTTGAGATGATAGTAATTTGGATAATTGGGCTAAATAAAATGTATTGTTAAATTTACTTGTACTTTCTACTTTGTTATTTCTAACTTAAAATGTCAGGCGAGATCCACACCTGCTGGTCTTAATGCTTTTATTGACAGCCTACCCTACTCTTGGTGGCATCTTACAGATAAGAAAATGGCTGTGGTGGGTGGGTGGGGACCCAGCTCACACACCTCTGGCCCTGACCCTGTGCTTGTGTTCCCCACCCACACTGCTCCCTCTGCTGTTAAGCATGGCTACCAGTGGCAGCCCGTCTTAGGGATGCATGTATGGCTGTTTCTGATGAGTCTCCATCTACAAAAATGGAATCTGTTCAACGGTAGAGTGTATGCAGTGTCTTTTCACTCTTCTGCATTCATTTTGCCCCATTGTGTTCTCCTTACTGTCTGCTGCTGACTGCCTATGAAACCAGTCATTTCCTCAAGGCTTCTCAGCCCCTGACATCCATCCACAGAAGGTTTAGCACGAATGCTGTCAGGGTCTGGGTACCTCCCTTTCAGATGTTTCCTCCAGCTCAGATGCTTATGTAACCATTGCATTCGGCTTTCTAATTCTCCCACAGTGCCCCTTTGGCCAGGGAGCCTGGCTTCCTGCAGGGTTGTTTGTCATGGTGGCTATCTCAGTCGGGTCTGTACAGACCTCGGCCTTTAGCCTGCCACCCAGCTCTTGAGTAGTGTCTGCCATTGCAGTGGCGCAGGGCTGGAACAGCTTCATGGCAGATTTTCTCCCAGGGTTTTTTAGACTCATTGGATGAAGAAAAAGAAGTTAATTAGATGAATCTAGAAGAGTGAACGAAGAAAGAAGAAAAATCCAAAACTCCCTTCACTTAATTAGTAAGGAAAAAACATTTGATAAGTAATTTAGAATTTTAATCAAATGCAAAATAGATTACTTTATTGTAGAAAGGGGTTCATAGCCTAAGCGTTATTGGAGTTGACTGAAATGAGATTTAACCTAAGTGAGCTTTTATTTGTGTGTGTGTGTGTGTGTGTGTGTGTGTGTGTGTGTGTGTGTGTGTGTCATACACATGGATGTGCAGAGATAAGCGCCTGTGAGTGCATGCAGAGGCTAGAGGAAGATGTCAGAAATCTTCCTTTATTATTTCCTTCCCTATTCTTTGAGACAAGGTCTCTCACATACTGGAAACTTGCCGTGTTCGCCGGGATAGCTGGCCTGCCAGCTCACAGAATGTGCCTGTCTTTAACACCTCTCCTTCTCCTCTAGGGCTTGGGCTATGTGCATGCGCAGTCATGCACAACTTTTAAAACAAAGATGTCAAAAAACAATAAGACAGTTATTAAATCTGGGGTAAAACTGCATGCATTCACAGTGTCTGCCAGGCACTGTTTTGGGCTTTGAATGGGTTATCCTAATAAATTCTTGTAACTTTTTGTTGGAAATACTGTGTTTTGTGTTTGACCAATGAGGATACTGAGCTGGGAAAATAGCTCAGTGGCTACGAGCACTGGAGAGGACCGAGTTCAATTCCCAGCACCCACATGGTTGCTCACAACTGTCTGTGACTTTAGTTCCAGGGGCTCCACCTCCCTCCTCTGCCTCTGTGGCCACCAGGCATGCAAGTGACACACAGACACACATGCCGGCAAAACACCCACACACATACATTTTAAGAAATTATAAAAAGTCCAAATGTTTTAGTGTTGAAATGATAGTACCAAGATTTGGATTTGGGATTTTCCATTGTTTCTCAATTGGGCTAAGACCAAGTGCAAATTTTAATTTTTTTCAGATTGGAGAGTTACAGATGAATATCAGGTTGAATTACAGGTGAAGTCTATGAAAATATTCCAACAACAACAACAACAAAAACCTCTGAAATTGGAAGCACGCTGGCCCAAGCATTTTTCCTAAGGGACATGGGGTTCGCTGGCGTGCAAAGCCAGTGTCGATTAGGAAACAGAAAAATAGATCTATACACTGAAAACTCCCCCTCCCCTCCCCTCCCCTCCCTCTAATCCCATTCTCCCCTGCTCCTTGCTCCCTTCTTCCTCCCCTTCTTACCCTCTCCCATGAACCTCGGGGCCTTGGGCATGATGGACAAGCACTGTAACACCCATACCCCAGCCCCCTGGTGAACTTCTTGCATTAATTGCGCAGTAATGTGAGTTACATGCTAGGGTTAGGAAGAGCAGGTGAGACCCACGTCTCCCTTATCTTCATTGACTCTTTGCCGGTTTTTGTTCAAAATTCACTTTTTTAAATAGTCAATTTTCTAGCAGAGATGCAATTTTCTGTAATTTTAAGTATTTTCTTGATGGCTATTATAAAGAACATACTTTAATTTATTCCAGAGCTTTAGCTAAATTGTGTAACACACACACACACACACACACACACACACACACACACACACTCAGCAGTAAGAATGTCAAATTTACAGTAAAGGCTGGGCATAACTTGGAAGAAGCATTGCTCCCTCTCTAACGGTGTGTTCTATGAGACCTTTGCTCTGCTGTTATACTACCATAAATCAGTAAGTGCTTTGTAGGCATCAGTAATCAATTTCAAGTCCCTTGTGAACAGAGACTGTATCTTATGTTTTAACTGTGTTCTGTGATTCCACATGGGCCTGGAAAACAAGTGGATCCAGATAAGAAATAGACACACAGACTTAAAGTAATTCCCAAATCATTTGTATCCATTGCAGAGTTGGGATGTGTGGGTGGATGGGTGGGTGGGTGGGTGGGTGTGAGTGAGTGGGAGATAGGCCTAATGATTTTGTCTGGCGTTCTGATCATCGATGTGCTTTAGACAAAGCTTTGAAGATATTCCACATGGAATGATTGCTTTATAGCGGCCACAGGGTTGCCCAGCTTTCAGAAAGTCTTCATATTCCTCACTTCATGTCAGAGACAACCTTGCCTCCTAAACTAATATAGAGCACTGAACAAGGCTGAACTGTGTGGTCCCCTCACGGATCTGGGCTCTTGTTTTGGTTTGGTTTTTGAGACAGGGTTTCCCTGTGTAGCCCTGGTTGTTGTTGTTGTGTAGGCCATGCTGGCCTCAAACTCACAGAGGTCCACCTGCCTCTGCGTGGTGGGTGGTGACAGCACACACCTTTAATCCCAGCACTTGGGAGGCTGAGGCCCGCCTGGTCTACAGAGGGAGTTCTACACAGAGAGACCCTATCTTAAAAAATAAAAATAAAGCAGCTGAAAGGTGAACAGCCAGGCTTAGGGAAACACTACAAAGGGAATGAGAGCCTGGGCACTGCCCACAGACAGCTGTGCTCATATTTTCCATCTTAGGATATTTGCTGCTCTGTTGATATTCTCAAATGGTAAATTTTTAATTTTTAGATGTATTTATTTTAATGTGTATGAATAGCTTGCCTGCATTCATGTGTACCATGTACATTCCTGGTGCCCATACAGGTCAGAAAAGGGTATTGGATCATCTTGGAACTTATATTACAGGTAGTTGTGAACCACCATGTGGGTGTTGGGAACTGAACCTGTCTCCTCTGTAAGAACAACAAATGCTCTTAACCACTGAGCCATCTCTCCAGCCTTCTCTCCAGCCATCTCAAGTAATAATTTGTAACCCTTTGGGGGCCATAGAATCTGATTGCTATTTACCTCTCCCTCCCTCCCTCCCACCATCATCCTCCCCCTCTTCAGATGGTTTTGATTGCCTTCCATGCACCAGGTATCGTTCTAAGATCTGTGTGTCATGTTTCACCCTCAGAATATCTGTGCACACCGTTTTACAGACTTAACTTGTAGAGATGCTGCAGAGAGCTCTGAAGCCATCTAAGGCCAACACACACCTTTAAAGTAATGAGGCAGCTGAAAGTCCTTGCATCAGACCTTGAAAGTTTTTTAGACAGAAACTTGATATTTGCAAGAATAAGAATAGCATGCTTATCTCTTCTAGATCTCTCTAGTAATATAAGATGCTCATGGGAAACTCACCCAAAGCACAAATAATGTAGAGCAGGAGACAAAGACCTTGACATTTTGTGTTTAGTAAGAATAGGAACCTATACAAATCTAGGCTCTTACTGCATGTGGTGTGTGTGATTGCCGCCCTTGGTAACCTTCAAGGACTGTGGTGAACTTCTTAATAAAAGAAGTTCCCTGAAAGTTAAAACTCAGAATTTGGTCAGAGAATCTCAGTTGTGTCTTTAAGCCACCATTTCCATTTCAGGGAGAGGCAGCCACTTTACTATGGCCCTGTGCACAAAGCTAATAGCCTTTAGTAAGTGATTAAGGATTGCACGCCTCCTTTGACTTAAGTGATGAAACTTGTCACTCGGACCTTACATCCAGAGTCACTGCTCGTTCAGTCAGGACTCTGCCCCTGCTGAAAGGAGCTAAACTCTGAAGGAACGACTGACGTCAAAACTGGCATTCTGTCAGTTACAGAAAACTCCAGAAGATGTCAAGTAAGGCAGTATTTCATTTTTTGAGTGCTGGATGTCATAATTTTGGTTTCTATACACTGAGTTAAAATATCTGATAGCTCCAGAAACAGGTTCCTATCTGCACCCCACACCACCTGCGCAAGCCACACTGCTTATCCAGACGCCCAGCCTAAGGACTCTGCACTTCCACTGTAGAATGTTAGGGGGACTCATGGGGGGTAGGGAGACTTACAGAATTTAATGGCTAGGTTACGTGTGTGTGTGTGTGTGTGTGTGTGTGTGTGTGTGTACACATGTATGTATACACATGCTCACTCATGGAATACTATGGGATGCTTGGGTGAGAAAGAATCCATGAGCTGAAATCATACATCACAGGTAACCCACTGCTACTGTAGAGTAAGCTCTGAGTGAAGCCGTATCTGCTCACCTCAGCCATGCAGATGTGCGCTTCTCGGTATGCAAGGAAGTAAGCATCCACACAGCGATGCTCTTTTGATTCATATGCTGCGTTTGTGGCTTGTGGTTGTACAATATTTTATATTTTGTTTTAGAGAGCCAAATTTGATATGATAAAAGCCTAAATCTTGGCAGAGAAAAACTGTCTTCCCAAACACTCTGCTCTGTGCTTTCTGAGAGAAGCATCCTTCAGTCTTCCTGCCTCAGCGTTCCGAGAGTGGGCAGTATGGCTTCAGAGTGTTGGTGTACATTTTGCATTCTATTTTTATATTGCTTATTTTTGTTCAAAAATCACAAGATAATTTCAAATAATCGTGTTCTGGAATCAAGGTTAACTGATTGTAGAAGGAATCCTGTGTTTGTTCTACAGTCTTGAGTGTTCAGGAGAAAGAAAACAAAGTGTCCACGAGTCATTGCATCCACAATCCCAAGTCCTCATCCCAGGACAGACCTGAAGCATGACCCAATTGGTTTCAACATAAAGGGCTTTGGAACATTCGGTATCTCCGATGTCCATGGTAGATAAAGGTCAGAATGACAGAGGCACAGAGCCTCTGATTCACTCTTCTTCCTGGCTACATGGCCTCTGTGTCAAGCCTTAGAAGTGGTCTGGTAATCATGTAGTTTCTAGTTAAACTGTTTCAGCAAAGCTGCCCTGATCAAATCATGCAACTCAGATATGAGGAAGTGTGTGCCTTTGGGATGTTTGCTTTGAGGAGAACAATTTTTGACCTGTAGGAATATTGTTTTATGTTTCAGCTTTAAGCATCACAAACTCTAATTATGAGGTAAGACTTATTTCCCCTTGCTGACTCTCATTTGTGATAATAGCTTTTCAGAGTATTGTTGGAATAATTAAGATGACTTGTGTGGGTGTGAGCCTAAGGTTGCTGTTACAACACATGACTAGAATGTGAGTGTAGTAGTTGTTTGCTATATCAAGTCCTACTGATCATCTGTAAGGAAGAGAAGTATGTGCTTCGTCTCCCAGTTGCCAGGGGAAGAAGTCGTCAGGGAGCACAACAGCTGTAATCATAACACACATAAAGTAAGTACATGTGCATAGGCCCCGTGCCAAGTCAATAGAACTGTCCACTCTGGAAACACACATCGAATGGCAAGGTCCTGTCACTGTTACACCTAAGAATGTGAAGTGCTTGAAGCAAAGTCACCTCTCAGCACTGTTAGAAGACTGCAGGGCCTTATGAGGAACAGCTGCCTACTGTCTGGTAGAGGAGATCACTTGGCAGCAGACTCCAGCCTATCTGGTCCACGATGGTTAATTAAGCCAGAACGGATATTAGCCATGGTAAGGGTTATCGGTCAAATAAAGTCTTTGGCCAGTTGAACTCAGCAGACATTTGTTGACTGACTGCTCGCAGCTCACTGCGCTGCATTGTTGAAGTCCTCCAGGAGCTTGTGGTCTGACCCAGGGAGCGGATGTGGAGATGCATAGGTAGGACTTTTGTTTTAGCATAAAGATACACAAAAACACTGGGTGCAAAGAAAACCATTGGAAGTTTATCCCAGGAGCAGTGACGATTAGGTTGTCAAGGATGAATAAGAGCTCAGAGCCATAGGGAAGGGTTAAAGAATCTACTCGATATTTGTGGCTCAGAGTTTGAAAATTATCAGCAAAATTATGAAAAAAAAATGGAGACAGTCTTAGGTGGTCAGCAAGGAAAAGTAAACCGTTCTATTTCTATTGCGGTTAATCTACAGTTTTTCAGATTCTTAATTTCTTTGGGCATTTCTTTATGCTGCTGAACTTCTTAAAGTACCTTCCCCCGAGAGAAGTACAGTGAGGTAGTCGGTGTTTGCTGACGGCTCTGCTGCCCTTGAGGTGCCATCCCCCATTGAATGGGGCAGAGATTCTGAGTGAGGAAGTCTCATGACACATGTAACCTTGGTTATAAATGAAACTCTAAACATTAAAAATATCTTTGACTTTTAAAGTCACAGGTTCTTATGGATGGTTGAAAATGCATATTAACTGAACATAACACTTTGAGTATAAGCTTTGTAACTATTCAGTTTTAATAGCCTTAACTCTCTAAGACAGTTCATTTGTTTGGAATGGGGAGTTTGTTTTCACTAGTCAGGGTCTCTGCTGTTGGCGCCCATGCTCAGTAGTTAGCTGCCATTAAATAGCAACCGCTTCTCGTCTGCTGTGAACCTTCCAGTGTCCGAAGATCATGGGATCAGGACTGCTGATTTGTGAGTTGCAGTAAAACTATGTCATATGAAAAGAACCAGACCCAGGGCCAGAGATAACAACTGCAGAGCTGTTCTGAGGCCGTGAAGAGTCTGTTTTACAAGACGTGTCCGTGTTTGGTCAGTAAAGCCAGAGCGGAAGGTGAATGAAAGAACATTACTTTAAAGGCATCGAAGAGCACACCAAAGGAAGCCAGTCCAGACATTCCACATGGGCAGAAGGACGGGGCTGATGCAGGGCCAGCCAGCCAGCCGCCACAGCCGTGGTTTCCCATCTATGGAGCCAGGACAGAGCCCTCAGGTGCCACTCTAGGGGCTCCTGCTGTAAACACCACAACTTATACAAGCCTCTTGGCTTTCCTCCCTCCCTCCTCCCCTCCCTCCCTTCCTCAGGTTCCCTTACATTCTTATTCAGAAAACCCTGGCCTAAAAATTACAAATCTCAGGTAATCCACAAAGTCAGATTCAAGGACAGCACAAATACAAAGTAAGAAGCACCCGAGTGCAAGCTACATCACAGAGCCCTGACTCTGAGCAAAGGGTGGGTACTTGTTGCCAAGGCCGCTGACCTGAGTTCAATCCCCTGAGTATACACTGTTGAAGGAGAGAGCTGACCCTGCTGGCTACCCTCTGACCTCCACGCACATATACATAAATAAACAACATGTGCTACAAATCAAAGCAAGCCCAAACAGACTGATTCCAGTCCTCAGTAGCCAAGCTTAGAAGTCAAATCAAAGCATGAGAAAAGGTGTTTTGAGACTCTGTGTCTCTAATTTAGAGGGGCGTGCAGGAGCATATTTGAGAGAAAATAGGTGAAATCAGGGGAAATGCTTTGGCTGCCTTCAGGGAGCCTTGTGTGGTCACAGAGGCTCCTGTGAGGAGGAGGAGCCCCTGAGCCCCACACTCCTAGTGGCTGCAGCTCCTTCATGGTTGTCTGTCTTTGAGAAGTGTGGATGCCATGGGTGTTTGCCACCCGTCTCTAGGCAGCCTTAGCTTGCTCAGTCACAGCCGCTTGAACTGGGTAAACATAACAGTAAATTAAACACTACTGGGTTTGAACAAAGTCCACCAGATAGATGTTTACAGCAATTATACAGCTGGGTTAGAGATCATTATCTCACTCATTTGAGAACGACCAGGGCTGGGCAGTGGTGGCGCACGCCTTTAACCCCAGCACTTGGGAGGCAGAGGCAGGTGGATTTCTGAGTTCGAGGCCAGCCTGGTCTACAGAGACAGGACAGACAGAGCTATACAGAGAAACCCTGTCTCCAACAACAACAACAAAGAGAGAGAGAGAGAGAGAGAAGAGGAGGAGGAGGAGGAGAAAGACCAGAACATAAGTGGGGTCTGAAGAGGTTTAATTTTTTTGAGTCCTCCTCAAATACCCATCCAGGTTGCAGAGCTGATGTCAGCCAAGTTCCCAGTGACAAGAGCGGGTTTCCGAAGGCAAGCTGATGGCTGGACCCTTAGACAGCAGTAGGTGAAGAAGGGAAAGAAGGAAAGAATGGAGGGAGAAAAGGAAGGACAGATGGAAGGAAGGAGGGAAGATCAGGGTGCCTCCAGGAGAGAAAGCGTAACCAAGCCAGAGCTCCCACTTAGCACACTCTCTTCGTTCCTTAACTCATTTACACACCACTTGCTAACTGTATAGATATGTTATGCTTTCTTTTAAAATTTTGGCCCAAATCCTTATTAAATGGTTTCAAGTTGAAAAATAGGGAACAAATGGTGAGTATCTCTAAGGTCATATTAAATAGAAACATTTATTAGGAGCATAAACAGGATTGGGGGAGGGGTCCTGTGACCATTCATCCAAAATGAACTGTTTTGTTCTACCAACAGAAATCAGAGGGCCCAAGTGACAATGTGCATTTAAGTGACATTGGTCTTGCCTCTGATGACCGCTTACTTGGCCCATTTCAATCAAGTGTCAACTTGATTGGCTGTCAAGTTTCCCACGGAAGAAACTGAAGAATTGCTGCTGTTCCCCAGCCATCAGCTCGCGCACACTTGTCCGTAGGTGCTCAGACACCCTAGATACGTAAGAGAATATGGAAATACTGCTCCCCTCGGTCTTTCTTAAGGAATTAAAAGAACAGTAGAAGATGGATATGTCACCCGGAAAGGCTATTCTGTGGAGAATGGTCCAAACATGGCACCGTGGAAAGGGCAGTGCCAGAACATTACAACCATGCAACAAGAAGTTCCAATTAAACACGAGGGCTTGCATGACCATGCAGGAGCATGTGTGGGGAACCTTCTAGGCTCCTGCTTTCTAGGGTAGCTCTCACCTCACTTGTCTTTCCTCCACTCCTCTTTGGGTTTCTTACCTCCAGGAGAAATGTAGAAACAGTTGAGTTGAGCTTCGTGTACCACCTTGCCCTTGAACTTCCTCTCTGTGTCCTCAGACGTGTGACTGGAAAGTGGCTGGTATGGGGGTGTGGATGGCTGAACGAAGGCCCGAATCATTGTGACTTCCAGTTGGGTACCAAAGCTGACTTCACAACTGAACAAGTATCCCACTTGTAATTTTTCCTTGTACTTTTTAAAAACTCACAAAGGATTTCTGTGACCACCTTTGAAGGCTGCAAAGTCTCATGTGGCCCCGTCACTCAGCTCTGACTCCGAGCTTCTGCTTTCAGATTTGGAATTCTGAACGCACTCCTCCTTTCTTGGTTCTTCTCTGCTGCATCATCGTTCTGACTTTGCTGCTGTGGTCAGACCTTTGCAGAGACAAGCCCTTACCCAGTGGAGACCTTGGATGGAAATGGGAACCAAATGGCTTCTGTCAGCCTGTCAGCTTGTCACCTCCTGAAGGCTTGATGAGCTCTGGTCTTTGTATATCAGCACAGGCTGTCTGACACAGCCTCTTGTGTGGAAGGGTGATAGGCCTGGTGGAGGTGGGGACTTGGGCCCACGACACAGACGACTTGAGCTGGAATGTGTACTTCCATGGATTCACAGTGCTGCTGAGCTGCGAAACTATTTTAAGGAGAGAAAGTGCAGGCCTAGTCCTCTATCTTGGTGCTCCTTTTAGTAGCCAGGAATGCTGGGAACTGTGTGCTTTAGCTGTCCCTCTCCCTGCCTATTTAAGCCTTATGTTCAAGCTAAATATTAACTAGATAAAAAGAGCTGTTTCAGATGATCCCATGTGAATGTTAAAAACCATATTGCCTCATAGATAAATCTCCATGAGGTTCTAAATAACAATGACAAGCCCAGTATTCCTTTATTCTGCTTTAACACTTGAGAGTTTTCTGTTGTTTTTCTGTCCTAAACCTGTGTGTCAGCATCTCACAGTAATGAAGATGTCAAAAGGCGTTTGTTCGTGCCAACAGCTCCTTGGCATCCTGCCCTACGGAACTTGAGTTCCTTATGTCCGATGTCACACAGGAAGAAGAATGACACCCAAATGCTTGTTAGTGTAGTTTACTGGTAAGACACCCATTGCCACCTTCTCTGCCGCTAGGCTTCAGTGTCTGGTTGCACTATAGGTTCTTGACCTGCCATTTTGGAAAACTGAGTCTCCAAAGAAGGAAAGTTTTCACTGTGGCTGAATTGTCCAGAACACCTATTGTAACTAAGACAAAACAAAAACCAAAAGAACCCAACTCAGCCACACTTAGATTCCTCACAGGGCTGAGTGCTGGTGATCCAGCCTGACCTTACAAGAACAGAGGCCGGGAGTCTGTGGGGAAGCAAGTGGATAGTGCCTTGAAATCCGAGATCACACACACACTTAGTCTTGACGCAAAGGTTGTGTTCTGATGTGCAGTCTCAGATCACCGCACACTGGCCTGAGGACATTGGTGCTCTCATCTGATTTAGGTTTGTCAGAGCCCCTAGAACGGATGTGTGTGTTTCTATCAAAGAGTAACCAGGTTGAAAAAGCTTGGGCCGTCATCCCACCCTCTTCATGTGTAGGTGTCTGAGTCAATGGTTCTGCATGCAGGGGCTGGAGAGATGAACCAGGGGCTAAGAGCATTACAAAAAAAAAAAAAAAAAAGATGCTGCATGCACTTGATTGGTACAAAATGAAGTTTTAAAGTCTCAATGATGACTTTTGGCAAGTTGGTGGTTTGGATTCATACAGTTTCTTTTTGATACCTGCTTAAAATAGCCTTGAAAAGACATGTCCTGTACATTTGTCTATCTCTCTTAGTCCTATCGTGGGCCTTGGTGAGACCCGTGAGGAGAAAAAGATGCTGTGAGCCTGTCAGAGCTGTCTTCATACAGAATAGCTCCCTGCTTTAAAAGTCTAACTTGGTGTTGTCCTTTCAAATGCCTTGTGCTAATCCTCATTGCTCCGTCATAATGTTGCTGTTGTTTCCAATGAAGTTTTGTTTAGTGCTCACGTAGTTCATGTGTTATTTATGTGATCATTTGCATATGTGACCAGGACCTAAACTAGATACTTATAAATGTATCTTGCAACTGTTTTAACCTGCACTACAGAACTCATAGAGATACATACTAAATTTAATACACAGCTTATTTGAAAAATGATTAAAGTCAACCACAACAGTATTATTTCTGTTCCTTGCTAAATGGTTACACCATCATCATACCTAACCTTTCAACATTTGTAAATTTTCTGTACAGACATTTTAAAGTGAAATTAATTATTAAAATTATATTTTTCTAGTTTCCTATCCTAATAGCTCATAGCCAATTTTTCAGTTAATATATTCCTTGGAGAAGGAGAGGGAAGGAGGTTTTTAGGCATAATATGAGCATCAGGTTTCTGAATATTTAAAAATAAAGATGAAATGTGTTTGTGAAATGTGCAAATGGAATATAGAAACAATGAAGTCTCAAAGCCAAGAAGTTTAGAATCCCGATCTCGTTTTCAATCTGTAGCTGCTTGTTTAAGAAGCGTTCACCAACTGCCTGTTGGGTAGAGGCAGGGAAGCAGGCTTCAGGGTGTAGGCCACTCAGGAGCGCTTCTAACAGCACATGCTTTTTCTTTTGGCACGGGGTCTCATGTAGCCCTGGCTCTGACTCCAATGACTGCTTTCATCTATTTAATAATCGCTCGAATGAATTCACTGTAACTGATTATTATGGATTTTCCTCTAAGACGAAAAGGGGATTTCCTTCCATTGTGTGCTTTGAGGATGCTTACAGCTTGTTGATGTGTTTTTCCCCAGTGTCCATTTATGGAATTTGGTTTTATGATAAGGAGGAGTGCCAGAGAATTGCAAAACTAATGAAAACGTAAGTATCAAAAGGCCGAGTGTCCTAGGGGCTGGCAGTGTGGCTCACACTTCCAAATGTGTGAATCAGCACTAGCAGGAAGGGGTTCTCAGCTGTCATCCTCACATGGCACCCACCCCAGACCCCGACATTGCTTAGCCTATGAAAAGAGTGAGAAGGGCCGGCCTCAGCTTCTGTGGCTTACTTACTGTTCTCTTCTCCTGCCGTAAGCTGTTCCATGGAGTGGTTTTCTTTGGCATTTTTTATTTGTAAATAAGTAGTATTTTCTCTGGAAAGTTATGTGTCCATCAGTAAAATGAACATGCAGAGTCCCCCTGAAAGGCTGCCCAGAGCCTTTGATACCCTCCACTTCCTTCTAAACTGTGCTTGTCACTCAAAATCCCCAGGTACCTCAAACCCCAGGGGCCTAGAGTCCTCGTCAGTTCCCCTCTGGGGAAAGTCCAAATCAGTTCTTGTTAGTTTAGCATTCGGTACACAATCAATCATAGATCTACCCCCCGCCCCCGTCTCTCCTCTCTCTCTCTCTCACACACACACACACACACACACACACACTACACCCCTTATTAGTCTCTTTTTCTCG
The DNA here is from genome assembly GCA_902729485.2 of Mus minutoides. Lineage (NCBI taxonomy): Eukaryota > Metazoa > Chordata > Mammalia > Rodentia > Muridae > Mus > Mus minutoides. Next base: position 108,114 of record LR750226.1, on the reverse strand, counting down.
CATGCTGTTCCAAGGTGCTCTCTGAATTTGGCTTCCTTAATTGCGTCACAAGGAGGCTCAGGTGCGATTGACTGATTGATCGGTCCTCTGACTGCTCAGAGTTGCTGTTGTTTATGTCCAAAGTCATCAGAATTAAGGGAGTGTCTTAATGAAGCTGGGTTTCTGTTTAGGATCGCTGTTCCCATGTGGACAAGATGCTCTTCCTGCAAAGAACCAGTATTGGTTTCTACATCCCAGGGCAATGAAATGAAAAAGTGGCCCCCACAAGGAAATGAAAACCAGGGAACACATTTTTATAAATAAAATTGACTCCTGAAACTCCCGCTTGTGAGAGCTAATTTTAGGCCTCCAGCTCAAGTCCCAGATGGTGATTAAGTGTCTTCAAACTGGTATTTACCACCATAACAACTAGGTCCTTAAACATTTCATGGTGTTGTAAATTGTGCAAGGGACAATAATAGCAGGATATCATATGGATTAAAAAATACCCTGTAACTCAGCCAAGAGGTCATGGTAAAGCTGGTGGCGTTCTGCACTGCGTGCCTCGCCCCTCAGGCAGGAAGCTGATTGCGGGTAGCAAGGAGCAGTTGATCTGTGTGGATTCAGATGCGTTCTCTAGTTGGAAGGAAATCTGTTGGTAACTTCGCAGGTCGTACTTTACCATTATCTGCATAGTTAATATAAGAATTTGAGCTGAAAATCAAAGCACACAAAAAAAAGGATTAAAAAAAAAAAAACGTTTCCCTGTAGCATTTAGGATCATGAAGTCAGAGTTAGAATGGGACCTTCTCCGTATTTCCACATTGCCAAGGTCTGAGGTGCTACAGCCCACCTAGCTTGACCTCACAGCGTTTTGGAAGGAAAGGAATCTCTGTGCCATAGTGGTCATCCCTGTTGAATGTTCTGTAGAAGGCTTCCTTCACGATCAGCAGCCGCCCTGCCGCTGTAGTGTCAAAGTAGCCACGGCTGCTCTGTCCAGCAATGAGCAGGTGGAGCAGGCTAGAGTCCGCAGGACAGAGCTTCCTGACTCCTACCCTGGGTTTGCGTATGTGGCCTGTTGACTCAGGACCCCTTCTCTCATTTTCTGTTTCGAATGCTTAGGCAGTCCTAAGATGGTTGTAGTGGGATGAAAACCCTTGGGAGAGAGTTGGAGTGATAAATAGCATTGCTTTTGACTTTAGTTTCCTGAATCGCAGCTTCCCGTTTTTCTAGCCTCACTCAGAGCGAACAGTTGAAAGCCTGTCATGGAGCCGGAGCCGGAGCCGGATCCGCATCCTCCCCCGTGACCTTGAGTTCAGGAGAGGGCCCAGAAGTAGACATCCTGCAGATGCTCGCCAAGGCCAAGGATGAGTACACCAAGGTGAGTCTCCTCTGCCTGCCACTGAGGACAGCGGGTGAAGTCAACAGAGCAGGATATAGAGGGAGCCTCAGAAATCAGTGGCCTGCCTGCATACAAATTGTATCCAGTTAGAGGGCCTCCTAGACTTACGGTGGCAACAGGTAGACCAAATTCATGTCTTTGTTGGTGGGTGTAATCTCAGCATTAGGGAAGCTGAAACAGGAGGATGGTGAGTTTCAGACTAGCCTGAACTACATAGTGGAGTATTTCATGACTCAGAGCATGAGCCCAGCAGCGTGGCTTGGTAGGGCACCTGCCACCAAGCTTCATGACCCGAGTTTGATCTACCTTGGGATCCACATGGTGGAAGGACAGAAGCAAGCTCCACAAGGTCTCCTCTTCCAAACTCCACACAGGCACTGTGGTAATTTAAAAAGTATAAATCAAAACAAAAGGCATAAAAGTAGAACTGAACAGACAAAAGTATCTGCCCTGTTCTAACATATATGTTAGCTAAGGAGGGGGGTGTGTGTGTGAATAATTGAATGTAAAGGTGTCATTTCTCCTTTAGTCTGTATATTTGAGGTGATTTTAAAGAAATGCTGCTCTTTTCTTCTCCTGTGCATGGAGCAGACAAGCTGATTATAAGGGGAAATAGACAAGAAAGAGTAGTAGCCTTGGGGCTGTGAACACAGCACTGTTACAGGAGGTGGAGTAGAGGGCCATGAAGTGGGCTTTGCTTTATGCTTGAGGTTGGTTATAAACCGTATGGTACTGTGGATTGTTGGTGTTCATATAGTAGCTGGATGGACCAACAGGATAGGTGAGCCAGAATTAGATGTAATCATAGATCAAGTTTATGGTATAATAAAGAACTGTTTCAGGTCAGTTAGACAAATGGATTCTTAATTAAAGATTGTCAAGTCAACCAGTACTCATTTGAAAAAGTACAGAATTCAAACTGTACCTCAAACTAAATCCCAGGATAAAAGTCACATATGTTAGAAAATTCAGGTTCCAGAAGAAAATGTACTCGGATCTCTTTGTGATCTAGAAAAGATATCTTCCTAACTCAAAACCTTAAAACTCAAAAGCAATTAATTTTTAACTATATAAAAAATTAACATTTTACAAATTAAAATACACAAACAAAATGACATTTTATAACAAATGAGAAGAAATATTCACATCTAAAAACTAGGAATGGGTTGAGATCCCTAAAAATTGAAATATAAAAGATAAACACTCTCTGAAAAATGAGCAAAATAAAAGTAAGAAGAAAAATAATCTTTGATTTGGAAACTGGGTAAAAAAATAAGAAAATGTACCTGACACAATTAGAAAAGTCATGCCTTAAAGTTATAGTGTTTGAACAGTCCTAGTAGATTATACTTTAAAATTGAGAAGAAAAACAAATTAGGAACTTAATTCAGTGGTCTTGTTATTAGTAGAAATATTGGCCTTATAATTTTTCAGCTGTTACAGATACAGTAAATGAAAAAATTACATTAGTGTGCTTGGAACCAAACCTTGACATTAGAGAAGAAAAACTAAATTAAAGTTGCATCCTAAGTATTAAGTAGAGATAGCAAAATTAGTTCATGTTTTGTTAAATAAAAACTACCAACTCCTGACTCCCTGAAAAGGCTGCGGAATGCTTGGCACCCAGGAGCAGGCAGTTAGCACCTCTGTCGCCCTGGGTGATCTCCTAAGCTCACGACGCTCTTTGAAGATGTTTCTGGTTGCTAGGCAAATGGGATCCTGGGTAGTGGGCACTGCCACCAGCCTACAAGAGTGCCACAGGAACTCAGCAGCAGTGTGGACAGAGTGCTGGGTGTGGAGTTAGGTAATAATCCATGATGCCATGGTGATGATGAGAGAGACAACATGGACCAATTCTACTAAAAATACGCTATTGCTATTTTGTTTTGAAAGTACTCAGACACCAAACCTGCCTCTGACACTGATATTTAATTGAGTGCCGGAGCACATACATGTCTGCATGCACACAGACACACACTCAGTCACAAACAAGCCACAGTTCACATGTGAAGGTCAGAGGACAGCTTTCAAAAGTCAGGTCCCTCTGCCGTGTGGGTTGTGGGTTCTGGGAACAAGCTAAGGTCATTGACAATCCCAGGCATTAAACTCAGGTAGCCGGTGGCAGGGCCCCTTCTCCCAGTAGTCATCTCATAGGCGTCACCTGATAATACTCCCTCTGTGCATTCTTCTTGGTAGTGAGCTCTGGGGGTCTTCAGACTTTCCATCACATGGTCTTTGGGGTATTCTCTAAGCATTGGAAACTAGTGCTGCTTCCTGAAAGCGTCTTCCTGCCTTTCCTCCCCTTCTGCACCCACCCAAACAAGGTGAGCCTTTCACAGTCCATCTCCTACCCTTCACTCACAGGAGCAACACCCGACCTCCACAGCTGGATAGAAGGCTCTCCTGTTAGCATCAGCATCCATCGTATTACATAAGCCCTGTCCCGTCGGTGCTGTCACCTCTCCTGGGTGCATGTAGGCATGTTAGACACACTCAGACAGTGTGCAGACCATTGGTAAAATAGGCCTGGCATGAAGAAGTGGGAAATGGAAACAGTAATAAAAAACACAGGATTTTTTTTTTCCTTTGAATTCTTCTTGTGAAGTGCATCTCCATTTTTGGACATGTTTAAAGAGGCATAGTGGAGATGTTGTAAAAGAATCCCATGTCTCTTGATAAGAATTAAACAAAGATTTCTGAAATCCTTTTTGACTCTGGAATTTGGTGGGGAGTTCAGTTTTATTTTTAAATTATTTTTTAAATTTCAATTAAAAAGTCAAATGTGTATAAATGAAGGCATACAACATGAGGTTTTGATACATATATGCTGTGGAGTGGCTAAATGAAGTAAATGAACACATACTTACCTTACATACTTAGCATTACCTTATACTATTAGTACCTTACATGCTTAGCATTCTTGTGGTGAAAACACTTGAAATCCGCTCTCAGCACCTTTCACAGATGCTGTCATTAGCTGTAGTCGCTATGGTGTTTGTGGATCCTTTGAATTTCCTGTCCTGTCTGGAGTCTTATGAACATCCCCACAATAGCCTGCACCCCAAGCCTCTGACAGCCATCATGCTCTCCGCCCTTGGAGTTCTGCTTTTCTAGAGTCCACATAGAAGTGATGTCATGTGACCTATGTCTTCCTGGGCTGGATTGACTCAACACCGTATCCTCCAGTTTTATCCACATGTGGTGGTAGAACTACTTTTTGAAAATTAAATATCCCATGCATGTGAATGTGTGTGTGTGTGTGTGTGTGTGTGTGTGTGTGTGTGTGTGTGTGAGTGATTTTACTTATCAGTCAACCCATAGTCACACATTTAATTGACCCATGTCTTGGCTGTTATAAATGATGTTTCCATAAGCATGGAAGTACAGCTGTCTCTTGGACATAACGATTTCATACCCTGTAGTTCCCAGAAGGAGGATTGCTAGGTCTTCTGGTAGTCACATTTTTATGTTTTTGAGGAACTTTGAAAGGCACGTTCTACAGATTACCAACTGTACCATGCCAGGGTTCCCATTGCTCTACAGCAGTCCCATCACTTCGTTATCTCTTGCCTTTTTTAAAAAATATTTTTATTTTATGTGTGTGCACATGTGGGCCCAGTACCCACAGAAGTTAGAAGTGGGCATCAGATCTCCTGGAACTGGGGTTGTGAGAGCTAGAAACCAAAGCTAGGTCCTCTGGAAGAGCAACAACTGCTACTACCTTTAAGCCGTCTCTCCAGGCCTCATTTGCCTTTTTGAGAGTGCACGTTCCACTTCTCTCAAATGATGTGAGGTCCCACTGTAACTTAGATTAGCATTACCCTGATGACTAAATGAGTTGTCATTCTGAGTCCAGTCTGGGCTATGTAGGTACGCTGTTTGAAAAAGAAAAAGGGAAAAAGATCTAAGGAGTGATGTATACAAGATTCAAAACTATGCCTCAGTGCATAAGAAAGGTGAGGAAAGTCTGTTTTCTTGCTTAAAATGAAATCATTCTGTAGAATTCATATCCAGCTCCTGGTAAGCAGCAGGAGGGGTTAGCAGCTCCTCCGGCCGGCATCTCCTACACCTGTGCATCTTACTGTTCTGGCCTGGCCTGACCTGTACTGCTCTCAGGAAGACAGCCGGTCCGTGCAGTACCACCACCCATCACGATCACTCAGGAGAAGAATGCAGAGATAACACTTTATGGTTTAACAGCAATTCCATACTCTCTTCAGTACTAATGCCTAATGCCGAAGCACCCACACCTCAGTCCTCCTTCTTCTTGAGCTTCATGTGGTCTGTGGATTTTATCTTGAGTATTTGAGTAAGTACTTTGGTCTTTCTTAGAAGGGAAACAAAATACTTACAGAACCAATAAGAAGACAAAAAGTGGAGCAGGACTGAAGGCAAGGCCACCCAGAGACTATCCCACCTGGGGATTCATCCCATATACAGTTACCAAACCCAGACACTATTGTGGATGCCAAGAAGTGCTGAAAGGAGCCTGATATGGCTGTCTCCCGAGAGGACCTGCCAGAGCCTTACAAATACAGAGGTGGATGCTCGAAACCAACCATTGGACTGAGCACAGGGTCCCCAATATAGGAATTAGAGAAAGAACTGAAGGAGTTGAAGGGGTTTGCAACCCCATAGGAAGAACAGTAATATCAGCCAATCAGACCCCCAGGGACTAAGCCATCAACCAAGGAGTACACATGGCTCCAGCTGCATATGTAGCATAGGACAGCCTTGGGAGGAGAGATCCTTGGTCCTATGAAGGCTCCATAGATGCCCCAGTGTAAGGGAATCAAGGGCGGGGAGGCGGGAGTGGGTGGGTGGGTGAGTGGAGAACAGCCTCATAGAAGCAGGGGGAGAAACTGGGAAAGGGGATAACATTTGAAATGTAAATAAAGGGGGCTGGTGAGATGGCTCAGCAGGTAAGAGCACCCAACTGCTCTTCCAAAGGTGATGAGTTCAAATCCCAGCAACCACATGGTGGCTTACAACCACCCTTAATGAGATCTGATGCCCTCCTCTGGTGCGTCTGAAGTCAGCTACAGTGTACTTATGACTAATAATAAATGAATCCTTGGACTGGAGAGAGCAGGGACTGAGCAAGTGGGACCGACTGGAGTGAGCGGAGCCGGCCAGAGCGAGCGGGGCCGGCCGGGGCAGAGTGAGCAGGGTTGACCGGAGCAAGGAAAAAAAAAAAAGAAATGTAAATAAAGAAAAATATCCAATTAAAAACAAAAAATAATGCCAAAGAGTTGACAGAGATCTCAGGAACTGAAGTTTAGAGTTTTGTATAGATGATCTAACAGACAGGTGCACACAGGGACAGCCAGCCCCAGGCCTGTTTCCTAGTGAGTGGATGTGCCTCCAGATCTGGGAACCCCTTGGGAACTGTGGGCTCCAGAGGTGTGAGACAATGCCTCTCTCTCTTTCTTTTTTTTTTTTTTTTTTGGATGTGGTGACAGTGCTTTCAGGAGTGAGGCCTTGCCTGGGCAGCTGAAGCAAATGCTACAGAGTCCGAAGTGTGCGTGGCCCTATTGTGTCGTATGTTTTAACAAAATAAGCCCCAGCAGTATTGCTAGGCGCTTTTGTTACTGTTAGCAGTTGCGTGGTTGGTTAGATTAGCAGGTGAGAATGAGTCCGTATTTGAAATGATGAGATTTGTCTCATCTGATTATGAAATTCTAATTTGTAGTGAGTGGCATAGAATACTTCATTTAAATTATCCTGTTTATGCAAGAAGTCATGTATTAAATAAAGATGGTGTTAGCAATTTTTAAATCGGTGGTTTGAGACAGCTGTACATTTTAGTTTGTAGACCAAAAAGGTTTAGGTTGTTGGGTTAAATACTTTTAGCAGTTCCTCATACTCTACTCTAGATAAGTTATATCTGTGATTGCTTACCATTGAAACTCCTTAGCCTGGTTGTTTTTAACTTATGTCATCTTAAGTAAACACCCAGCCTCCCAGCTACCCTGCAGCATGTGGGTCCTGGGGTGCCTGATGTTAGTGGGGGTCCTGGGGTGCCTGATGTTAGTGGGGGGTCCTGAGGGGGCTGATGTTAGTGGGTCCTGGGGTGCCTGATGTTAGTGGGTCCTGGGGGGCCTGATGTTAGTGGGTCCTGGAGGGCCTGATGTTAGTGTGGGTCCTGGGGTGCCTGATGTTAGTGGGTCCTGGGGTGCCTGATGTTAGTGGGTCCTGGAGGGCCTGATGTTAGTGTGGGTCCTGGGGTGCCTGATGTTAGTGGGTCCTGGGGTGCCCGATGTTAGTGGGTCCTGGGGTGCCTGATGTTAGTGGGTCCTGGGGTGCCTGATGTTAATGGGGGGTCCTGGGGTGCCCGATGTTAGTGGGTCCTGGGGTGCCTGATGTTAGTGGGGGTCCTGGGGTGCCTGATGTTAGTGGGTCCTGGGGTGCCTGATGTTAGTGGGGGGTCCTGGGGGGCCTGACGTTAGTGGGGGGTCCTGGGGTACCCGATGTTAGTGGGGGTATTTCAGGGCACCGAATTACACACAAGAGCAAATTTGTACTTGGTTTCTACTCAAATATAGTTCCCATCAGAACTATATTTTAAAATGGCCATTTACCAATAAGATAAGCAGGAACAGGGGTAAAAACACTATTGCTTCTTTTATTAACATCAAAAATGAAGTATTTGAGTTTTTCCATTCCAGTGTAAGACCTGTTCTGAGCCAAAACAGATGACCAGTTCCTCTGCCATCTGTGACAACCCTAAACTTATCAAACCTGTCCCCGTGAGACCTAGCAGCAGCCAGAGGCCGCAAGGACCCGCGCCCAGCAAGGTAGGAATACACAAGGACCCGCGCCCAGCAAGGTAGGAATACATAAGGTAGGAATACACAAGGTAGGAATACACAAGGACCCGCGCCCAGCAAGGTAGGAATACACAAGGTAGGAATACACAAGGTAGGAATACACAAGGACCCGCGCCCAGCAAGGTAGGAAGACACAAGGTAGGAATACACAAGGTAGGAATACACAAGGACCCGCGCCCAACAAGGTAGGAAGACACTGATTCTGGTTGGTTTCCTTTTTTTAAACATTTTTTATTTTTGAAATGAAAGTATGATTACATAATTCCCCCTCTCCTACCTCCAGACCTTCTCTCATAAGCTCCCTGTGCCTTCGCATTCATGGCCTCTATTTCTTTAACTCCTAAATATTATACATTCCTAAATATATAAATACAACTTGTTCAGCTCATGCTATCAGTTATGTGTATGTGTATGTATATGTATATGTATGTATACAGTGTTGCTTGTATGTACACATCATCAGGGTGGCCATTTGGTGTCAGATAACCAATCGGTGTGCTCTTCCCTGCGGAAGACTGTTTATCCTGCTCTCAGATCTCATTTGCTGTAGTTGTCTGTCCAGGAGCGAGGCGTCATGGGATGGCCCCTCCATGCCAGCCTGCCTTCTGTCCTTGTCATGCCAGTCTTTTCACAATGACTCAGGAATAAAAACATCCTAGGTGACGAGTGGATACGCACTGTGGAGTACAATTCAACTGTAAAGAGAAATGAAATCATGAAATGTGTAGGTAAATGGGGAGAGCTAGGAAAGGTCCTGAGTAAGGCAGGCCAGCCCCAGAAGGACAAACGTCCCACGGCCTCTCTCACTGAGGCTCCCAGCTCCAGATCCCACAGTCTGAGCGTGGAACCTGGCGTGACTGCAGACCAGGAAACCCTCTGCCTTTATCTGCGGCCTCGCTAGGGTTCTCAGAGAGCTTTGCCCGTGCACTACAGGGAGGGCCGGCCAGTGCTGAAGGATACTGAAGGTGAGTGGAGAAAGGCAGGGTCGTGCTGCACTGTTCATCCGTACTGTGTAGCACTGACACTCCTCCTGGGTACTGTCGCACTTAGCACGCTCTGTGCTCATAGCTCATGACAAGTGTCAGCAGACACAGAATCATAAGCCACTGGGTCTGTGTTCTTCCAGGATGGGTGACTTTCCAGGCCACTGGAGGAGGAGCCATCATGGCAGCACAATCCAATGTAACAGTTTTGAGCACTGCTCCGTACCAGGAACAATGCCAGACACTGCCTGCAGCTTGGAGTGCCTGCTCTGGGTTAGCGCTGGGCCAGAGGGTAGTCTAAGCCCCACCAGCCTGCGGTGCTGTGTGTGCTGTGTGCTATTCAGAACAGTACAGCTAGCTGGGCGTGGTGGTACATGCCTTTAATCCGAGCACTCAGGAGACAGAGGCAGGCGGATTTCTGAGTTCAAGGCCAGCCTGGTCTACAAAGTGAGTTCCAGGACAGCCAGGGCTACACAGAGAAACCCTGTCTCGAAAAACCAAAAAAAAAAAAAAAAAAAAAAAAAAAAAAAAAGAACAGTACAGCTGATTAGCAGGGCCCTGATTGTAAAAGAAATATGTCTGTTCTTTCATCAAAGTTATTCTGAAGTAAAGAGGTATTTTTCAAGGAATTGGGTTAAATAAGTTCCAAAAATGAGCATGAGCCAAAAGATAGAAAATGACTGACTAATGTAAATCATGTTTTTGAATTCTTAAAATAATAAGGAAGTATTTTCTAACTTATTTTAGCATTTTATTGCTTTCCAGGAGAATGTTTTATTTCATTTTAGTAGAGAAACCAAGTAGCTCTAGAAGGGAGCTTAGGTTTTCCAGCAGACCGTGCAGAAGGAGGAAGGGCTCAGGAGAGAGAGGGCAGGAGCGGTGCAGCAGCCAGGCCAAGGCACTGCATAGGCCTGGTCCTTGCACACTAGTTTAGAATACCCATTTCTCGCTAACCTTGGCTTTCTATAGTTCTGTGGAAAGCAGCCAAAACCCTGCGCTCCTACATTCTTCTATTTTCAGCACGTCTTGTTCTCAGCATCCCTAGATGGACCCGGCTGCAGACATGGGTTACCATGAAGACGTGCAGTCTTCTACTGTAGAGTATAATTTTATACCCTGATCTGTGAGCTGCAGACCCCTCAAGGATCGCATGCATGCTTTATCAGCAGACCAGATACTGTGGTATAGCAACAGTCCTGGGGCAGGGAGGAGGGTGCTGTGAAGATGTTAGACATTTCAAAGGTCTCGGGCTTTCCAAGGTAATACATTTCAGCTCTGTCAGCAACCCTTTGTGACTAGAGGAAGCCATCAGTTAGCTGACCTGTGCTTCCCAGCCTTCCCGCCACACCAAACGATGGGAACCTATTTTGGGATATCTTTTTCTTCCCCAGACCTTGGACCCTGAGGCTCAGCACTTATCTTTGACAGCGCTATTTGGGAAACAAGACAAAGCTCCTTGTCAGGAAACTGTAAAACCCTCCCGGACCTTTGCCCACCACCACCACCATCGCCACCAGCAGCAGCAAGAGATGCTTCCAGTTCATCACGGGGTCACATGCTCCCTGTCCTGTGAGGATCCCAGGAAGCTCTCACTCCCAGTGGAGAAGCAGCTCTGCCCAGCCATTCAGAAACTCATGCTCAGGAGCCCGGGGCTGCACCCCCTATCTCAGCACCCTGAACAGTGGCCCTGCGAAAGTGGCAGCCCCAGTTCTGCAGGGGGAATTCTCCCCGGTCCTGTCCAGCTGGGGTCCCCCTGGAATGGCATGGCTGCACACTGCACACAGAGCACTTGCAGAGGCCACAAGCTATTAGAGCAGCTTCAAGGTGCCCCTGGGGCAGTGCATAAGTATAACCCCTGTGCGCCGACTGGTCTGGCTGTGGACACTCAGGTGGCTCCAGGCCACAGTGTGGCCCAGTCACAGCTGGTGTATTTCAGTGGCCCCGTTCCACCTCTCGCCCCAGGACACCAAGCTCTCAGGAAGGAGCAGGGTGCACTGCTTGCACACTCGATGTCCCTCTCTGGCAGCCAGGAGAGTAGCTCCACCGTGCTCCCTACGCAGGAGCTGCTAAGGAAGCTCCAGGTAGTACACCAGGAGCAGCAGGCGGCCCCCCGGCCAGCCTTGGCAGCCAGGTTCCCTGTGTCAGCCCAGGGATCAGAGACAGAAAAGCCCTTGGAAGCCTGGGTCAGCAAGACAGCCAACATGGAGAACCAGGCTCCTCTTCTGCAGGTAAATATATACTGGGGAAAGGGCTGCTATTGGACTGCAGTGGGATCTGCAGCTGGCTGCTGGGCTACAGGGAACATGTATCACGTGGGTCCCCATTAGAACAGCTACACGAAGCCCCTGGGGTCTCTGGCTTTCACCTTGTCTTTTTGCCAGCATAGAGACGCTTCTGTGTGCTTACAGTCTGCCTCCTGCTCCTCTGCCATTTAGTTTGTTTGAAGAGTTAACATGTCATAAGACCTGAAGACCAGCCCAGAGGTAGAAAACACCTAGTCTTAGACTATGAAGACCCATGGCAGTTGTCTCTAACATTTTAGGATGCAAACATCTGGCTGATTCCTGGTTTTCACCCTATGGTTGGTTATTGCTTGCGCATTGGCTCAGTGTATGATTTTGAGTGCTTCCTACATGTTAGTAGCCACGTTTCCACACAGTCAACGATCTTGTAGGTTCTTGACATAAACAGAAATAACAGAAAAGAGACTATTGTTTGTATTGCCTTCTAGGTGCACAGTATTACGAAGACCAGGCAGGAACAAGTATACCACCCACAAGCTGCCAGAGAAGGGAACATAGTGTGATTGCTAGAGATAGTGTATCTTTCTGGGAGGATGGTTGTCTCTGCCCATCAGCTACTGGGAGAGTGAACCAGGATCTGTTGACCGGCTGCCTGTAATGGCATCTGAAGGTCTGACCAGGTCTGTTTACCATGGTTTGCCACAGAGTGGCTGAAAATGTGCTGCCTTTAAAGATTGGAATGGTCCTTGTACTTATTTATATTTTATTTTATTTTATTTATTTAAAACTCTTGATCTTTTTAACTTGTTTTATCACATAGCTCAGAGTAGGTCCTCAGAAATTGTTCATGATTTTTAAAACAAAGACCTTGGGCATACACTGTATGTGTTTGGGTGTGTGAACATGTCAAAGTGTTCCTTTTTATTAAATCTCAGGTGTGAGTGCCTTCTCTTGGAAACTGAGGCTATGTCCCCTCTCTCACTGCAAGGCAGTATTGATCCCTTTCTAAATGTCTGCTTTTCATTTCTCTTTGTTGATTTGGAATCAGAAAATCAGGGTTAATAATCAGACTTAAATTTCTACATACACAATTCTCTTTGTTTTCAGTTCTCACAAATGCCAGGGACCAAATAAGGAACGCATGCATTCTGTCAGCCCACGCTGCGCTCTTCCAGCTGCTGAGACTCCTCCCTTTGGGAGCATCAGCTCCCAACACCTCTCCTCCGGAGATCAAATAGGGAAAGCTAAGAGAAACAACAGCCTGTCTCCCTCTAGGCCATTTTCTGCCCCCAAAGATGCCAAGGGAATGATGATAAAATTATAGCCACTTCTAAATCGCTGCTTCTCCGCTTCCTTCTCATGAGTTTTAGAGTACTTTGAGGTTGAGAAATAAGACACCTTTTTGTTACCTGCGTTAGAGACACATGGCAGCCGTAGGAGTCAGTCAGACCCAGTTCAGAATGTCACTTGCGTAATTGGGAAAGCCATTTGAAAACTTGGTTTTAGACCTGCCAGTCAAGGGATTAGATAGACTCAGCAGACAGATGGGTCACAGTGTTCCACACTCCACGTCTCCAGACTTTGCACTTCATCCCAGGATCTACCCTCACCCTGTCCCCATGCCCATGACAGCCAGGAGAAGCAGAAGGCATGAGCTCTATAGATAATTAGAGATGGAACAGAAGGGGCAGATGCACAAATCACAGCCCCTCCTAGTGACGGGGGAGGTGTCTCCTTGAAGAGCCAGGGTTGGGAGCTGTGTGCATCTGACAAGCATGTGGGCAACAGGACCTGGTCAGGGCAGTGGACAGCTAGTGCTGACTAAGGAAAGCCAGCAATTCTAAGTGCGTGTTGCCTGAAAACTAAACTCTCACCCGGGGGCTGAGTTTCATGCAAGAGGCTCCAGAGCTGTGTAATAACCACTGAGGAAAGTTCTGAGGGTTCAGCAGGAATAGACCTGCCAGCCTTTCCCACCCACGGCATCTGGGGCTGTTTCTACTGAGCACCCCACTGCCACCATTGTGAACCTGGCCCTTCATCTCGGGAGCTACACTTTGTGCGTTGCTTCCTAACCCTGCCTTGTGTGTGTCTTTGCTGTGAGCAGACCGTCTCATCTCAGTGTGTCCCTGCTGCAATGGCTTCTCTGCTCACACCCCCTGTGGTTTTCACACAGTCTACCTGTGCCCCACTGAGGGAGACTGATAATGGGCTCATGGCCCTAGGAGGCCAAGAACTTCCTGCTACCTCCTCCAGCCTCCTCCTGCCCCTGCAGAACTGGGAGTCCTCCACCATGGCCAGCAGGCCCCTCACCAGGCTACAGCTCCAAGAGGCACTGCTGAACCTCATCCAGGTAAGACTGTTGACCTAACAGTTGGCACCAGGGCAGAGTGAGTTGTCTGATGCCTACTTTGGACTCTATAGAGTGGCACCACCTCCCCCAACAGCTTCTAAACTCACTTAACTAAATGAGATCTCTCAAGGCTTCCAGAGATTTGTGATTTGGAGGAATGAGTAAGGCCTGCTAGGTGCCAGAAAGAAAGGGACCATGCGATGAAGGATCACTCTGGGAGCTCACTCTTGGGAATAGTTGTAGAGCCATGTTGGACAAGCTGCAGTCTTAAGCCGTACTAGCTATGACTGCTGGGAACCCAGTTCAGCTACGGTTTTGAAATCTGCAGCTGATGACAGGGTGGGATGATAGGATGCCTTGTCAGCCCCTGCCTTGAGTGTCTCTGCTGTACCGTGTGGTACTTTAAGTTTAATGATGCTTACAGGAAACCCTCTTCTATGGGCCAGCAAGATCAGGTAAAGGTGCTTGCCACCAAGCCTGGTGATCCCCGTAATGGAAGAAGAGATTCCTAAGTGTCTTCTCACACGCACACACACAGATACATATACACATTCACACAAAATAAATCTGTAAATATAACAATTAAGACTCTCTTATTTGTCTGGTTCCACAGACAAGGAAACTGAGGCTTGTGTTTGGTCTGGTGTGACACTGAGCCTGGCTGCTGTGCTCCTGTCTCCCCTTGTGTGGACTTTATATATTAATGTTCCATTGTATAGTGGAGCACACTCCTGAGTGAATGATAGGCCTTGGTAAGGGCAGTGCTCAAAGCCACAGAGAAGCAGACACCTCAACTAATGTGTTTAGGAATCCCCCGTAGGCCGTCCTGAAGGTGTTTGCAGGCTCTGTGTAGTCATCAGACTGCTGCAGGAGAACAGGGCAGCCTTTGTGTGTCTGGTTCCCCAGTTGCTGTTTAATCCCTATTACTGAAAACATTTCTAAGATAACATGTTTTAGAAAGAACAAAAAGGATGGGACTGGAAATGAGCATCCGTTTGGAAGAACACAGTCCGCTGTGATTGAGCCTCCGGTTTAATTATGTCACTAAGCTTACATATGCACTAAGATTAAAAACTCTTACAGATAAGATAGCGTTTGCATGTAAGTTCATGAGAATTTAGAACAAATGCCTGCAGGTTTCTTTATCAGAACAATAAAGAAATGTAAGCCTAAGTTTAGATTTTAGTGATTGTTGCTTTTCTTGGTTCATTCCCTTCTAGTCGTATAACCCAGGGCTGTGTGTTGTGACTTAGCCATTCAGTCCTATGGCCGCTGTGTTTCACACTTCTCCATGGTGTCGATTTGGTATTCCTGATACACTACTAAAAGTGACTCAGGGCATCTTTGTAGGAAAGGCAGAAATAATCTCTTTATTCGTCGTCCTTTGAGCATGTCTCTGACTGTGGTGTGGAGAGGGAATACGTCAGAGAGGGTGAAACTTAGGTGACTGCAGAAGCCTCGTTGCCTTTGAGTGGGAGGGGAAAGCCTCTAGCTTTCATCAAGAACAGCACTGCTTAGACCCAGCGGTCCCTTCCCTGCTTACCCAGACAGAAGAGCTCAGAGCCTCCCTAGCTACTGCTGTTCATTTGCCGAGGCCAGAGACTTCCCACAGGTCGTGGGAAGAAGCATGCTGGCTTTGGTAAATTACCAATGAGCCACACTGTGGGTAAAATCCGAATGAATGCCTGAAAGAGTAACACACAGACATTCGCGGCAGCCTGGAGGGTGTTTAGGAAGGACCATTCCAACTCGCCACTCCTACCCAATGGCCCAGACACTGCGAGTGGCTCTTTCCCCTCTCCTACACTGCACACAGCTCAGCCGGATTCCACGTGTCAGGGCTGCAGGCTGTGCTGGGTGTCCTGAACACATGGCCTTCACATGTGGACAGTGAAGTCGGGCAGCTCTGCCCAACCTCGCCTCCAGCCCCTTCACACCCACATACACAGGCCAACCTTCCTGCCAGCTGTCAGCACAAACAGCCGAGGTGGGTAAGGCCAGCTCAGCTCCAGGCAGGCAGGAAGTCTTGGCTTTTGATACTTGTGTAATGGTCCCTGGGCCTGTTGGCTTTGTTTTCCAGAATGATGACAACTTCTTAAGCATAATCTATGAAGCCTATCTCTTCAGCGTGACACAAGCAGCCATGAGAAAAGCCACGTAACCAGCTACATGAGAGCAAAGACTGAGAATTGATCTTCCAGGTTCTTCATGTGAACTGGTGTGACCAGACACATTTATGCCTTTTTAACAAAGTATAGTGATACAGAGTAAAATGTTTTATACTGCCTGGTGTCTGGGGGTTTTGTTCCTTGTTTTTTAAAAAAAATCATACCCTCCCATTTACTTGGTACTACAAGTTGAGCAGGTAGATGGTTCTGGCCAGATCATGTAAGATTCAATTTTTTCCTCCATTTGTGAGGCCATTTTAAGAAGAGTAGGGTTTTTCATGGGAAGGGATGTTCTCAGAGCTGTTTATTAATAGAATCGCTCAGGGTAGAGAAGGCAATTTCTCAGTGTTGGGCTCTGTGTGCCATGGTGCTTGGTAACCACCAGGGGGCAATATTACCCCACAAGTTGCCTACTAAGGGTTCTGTGTTTTTGGAAGCAATGAAGACTTTTCTGTACCAAAGTCAGCCTTTTGTTTGTAAAGCTCCATTTGGCATGTTTGATCAGAACCTTTGGAGGAAGAATCTTTCTGAAGACATTTCTAGCCAGCTTTCGTCTAAGTGTCAACAGCGGCCCAGGCTTGAAGCAACACACTGTTTCTCAGTTCAAGTTGGCTTTCAGACAGACACAGTTAGAAAATGCCGCATGAGAATAGGTAGTGGCTATTCTGGGGCAGAAGGTTGAAGATTCTCCAAGCTCTGTAGAGCTCGCTGCTGTGTCCTGTGCAGAGAGAGAAGAAGCAAAATCCTAGGGGGAGACAACAGACCGGCTTGTATTCCCCAACAGTGCGTGTGGGCATCAGCCCTGCTAAGTATTCACAATGAATAAACCTTTGTCTTTACTGTCCTAGTTATTCCTGGGTCATAAAAAGCTCTTTGGGTTAGTGCTTTATAGTTGAATCTTACTCTTCTATGGAGAATTTAAAATGGAGGCTGGGGTCGGGGTGCAGGTTTCCTTACAGCTTCTGATATGCAGACCAGGTAGCTTTTGACCCTGTCCTCCCTCCTGGCAGCAGCATGGGGCTGCTGGGACACCACCTCTCCCTTAGAAGGGCTTGCTTTCCCCTAAGGAAGAAAGCTGGGCTGAAGAGGGGTTGGCCTCTGCTCATCCTCAGCACATCGACTGTGCATTGGCTGTGCTGGCCTCTGGAAGGGGTGGGTCCACAACTGCACTGCTGAACTCATGGGGATCTCTCAAGTGCTTGACAGTGCGTATCCACACCGCTATAGTCTGATGAAGAAAATAGGGCAAGAGATATTCATGGTTCTGTGGTCCTGAACCATGGGAAAATGTCGCTTTCCAACGTGCTCACTAAAATGGGAGCACTGTTAGGCTAGGGTGTACCTCCGTGGTAGAGCACAAACAGGATAGAGCCTAACACACGAGGTTTTTGGTTCAATCCCTAGCACTTAAGAAAAGAAATGTTATTTGGCCAGTGGCCAGTCTTTAAAAATAATCTGAGGGCTGGGGATGTGATTTGGTGATAAAAATAAATAAAAAGTAAAATAATGGAAAACATTTAAAACTATCCTTGCACTTTAACGCTCCTTCTGTAGCCAGGGAAAGATAAACTTCACTCTTAACATTGCTAATGTATTTGAGGCAATGAATGGCTTCATTTTATAGAATCGGTTCCCATTCTTCACATGAATAAGTAAAACAGCTGCCACGGCCGCCCAACAGAGCAAGCCAGAACCACGAGGCCAGCGGTCACAGCCTTTTCAGGCCAGTGCTACAGGGATCTGTTCTGACAAAGCAACACGTCTCCATCATCCACTGTAGCGAGTCATCTCAAAGGCCACAGGCAGATTCATGTGGACCAAAGATGGCCACCTGCAGGACAGTCAGTCGGGGTGGATGGCCACCTGCAGGTGCGTCTCCTGAGGACACAGGAAGAGACAGATGAGAGGGTTTTCTAGATCCCCAGGACAGAGCTCCCTATGTAAACCAGCATTTCATCTCCCATGCCCCTCCTCACCTCAAATTCAGGATGTCCGCCCTCACTTGAGCGTCTCTGCCCCAGCAGCAGTTTTAATCTTGAGTTTGGGGGATGGGGGATACTGTGGCTAAAGGCAGCTTCATCCAGTACAAGTGTCACCAGAGCCAAGGGAGAAGGTGGAGCATGCGTGGAGTCCCACCCCCGCCTTCAGCTCCTGGGCAGGACACCTTGTTTATGAAGTGAGAGACTTCACAGAGTCCAGAGGACTAAATTGTCATGGCCCAGGGCTGCATGCCAGCCATTGGGAAGGACCAACAGCTGCTGGAGGGGCTTCCTACCATCACACCTTGACAGCATGTGCCTGAGGGCCACCTCACTAGGCTTCCCCTGCCTCATTGATGCAGTGGAAGTCGCCCTGCCCCTTCTTTATGAAGAGACTCCTTGGGCTGCAGTGCAGATGTCACTGTGACCCTGAATAGAATGATGCCTGCCCCTGACTCGCAGAACGTTCCTGTCATAGTTGCAACAAACCTGAGCTGGATCCACTTAAAAGAGAAATGTTTTGCCTTGGCACACAGTTTCCAAGGCTTTAGTCTGGCATTGCCTTAGCTCTCCCAATGTGGGGTCCATTGATATGAGGCAGAAGGCCATTGTGGAACAGAGCTGTTTGCTCTGTGGCAGCCAGAAAGCAAAGAAAAAAGAAAGGAGATCTGTGCTGGCGAGATAGGTCAGTCTGACACAAACTAGTGTTATCTGAAAGAAGGGAAGCTCAGTTGGAAAAAAATGCCTCCATAAAATGCAGCTGTAGGCATTTTCTTAATTAGTGATTGATGGGGGATGGCCCAGTCTGTTGTTGGTGGGGCCACCCCTGGGCTAGTGGTCGTGGGTCCTTTAAGAAAGCGGGCTGAGCAAACCATATGGAAAAAGCCAGTAAGCAGGACCCCTATATGGCCTCTGCATCAGCTCCTGCTTCCAGGTTCTGGCCCTCCTTGAGTTTCCGTCTGGGCTTTCTTCAGCAATGTACTACAATGTGGAACTGTAAGCCAAATAAACCCTTTCCTCCCCCACTTGCTTTTGATCATGGTGTTTTCTCATAGCAACAGTAACC
Source organism: Mus minutoides (assembly GCA_902729485.2). Classification (NCBI taxonomy): domain Eukaryota; kingdom Metazoa; phylum Chordata; class Mammalia; order Rodentia; family Muridae; genus Mus; species Mus minutoides. The sequence goes on along the minus strand of LR750226.1, from coordinate 89,114 downwards.
CTAACTATACAGGGTCCCAGTATTCCCTTCAAGGGCATGCCCTTAAATGTCTTTCTTTCACGCTGTCCTCTGCCTCCCAGTAACATCACGTGCTTTGGGGACCAAAGCCTTTATACATAGGTCTTGCAGGACATTTCAAATCAAAACTACAACAAGCACCATTTGACTTTCTAAGTCAGAGAAGGCCATACTGTTCAGTAACATATTGGCTCCAAACATTCTGAAGACATGCCATTCCACCTCCCCACATAGACCAGGCAAGGTGGCCACTGCAGTAGGAGAAAAACCTGTGTACACATCTTCAAGAACTGTCTAGCATGCAGCCAGCCCTATTGCTCCTTATCCATTTGCAACCAGCTGTTATCCAGCCCTTTCAAAAGCTAGGCCTAGCTCCAAACAAGACATACCACCATCCATCAGGCTCAGGGAACGTTGCGGGAGACGGGGGTAGAAGCAAGCAAGAGCCAGAGAATAGAGCTACAAAAAAAGCACTGTCTGAACTTGATAGATCATTCAGGCCATTCACTCATAGCTGTAGGTACCTGCATGGACCCACACAAGACACCCTATCATGGAAGAGGAAGAGCTCACAGGCCCCATCCTTTACCTCCAAAATAACAGCTGCGATTGGTAGACTTTAGGAGAGAGGAGCCACTTGGTTGTCTTTAGATATGTGCCCATTGCTGAGCCCACCAGATTCCAACAGGTAGTTCTAAATCATGCGCACGCAGATGGCCCTGCAATTTCCAGGAGTCACAGAACAATGACTAGACAGGAACTTGGACTTGTGGGGAAAGGGTTGACAGGGATGATAGGGGAGTGGGGGTAAAAGTGGCTGGTTACATTACATACGGATGAGAAGTTATCTAAAAACTAATTTATAAAAAGAGAAATCCTAGTACATAAAGTATAGAAAATTTACAGTTAAAAAGAGAGGAAGGCTCGGGGCAAAGATGCTCCAGGCTGAAGACGCTCCCTAAGGACTCACATTGCCGGTATTCTGCTTATACACACTGGGACAACTGGCAGATCAGAGGACAGTGTGCCTCTCCTCAACAAACCCCAGGCCTAGGCACCTTAGCCATCTTAGTCTCTCTCGTGGGTCTTAAAGAGAGACCGCCATTTTTATATGCTGGGTTGTTTGCCTGGGCCCCGTGAGTGGTACTAAGGATGGGAAGGGTACATAGAAAACGAGCACCCAGGCCCCGTCTTTGTCTCCTTCAGTCACCAGCCAGCATGGGTGCAGAGAAGACAAGCCTGCCCGGTGTGCTGGGGTGACACAGAGGACTGAGGTCTCCAGGTCACGTGGCCAAACCATCTGCTCACTCATACTTGCAGCAAAGAAGTCTCCCCCACACCACCACTACCCCACCCCCTAAATATGTCTGCTCCATCTAGACATGGCCTCTTTGCCTATTTTCAAAGGAGTCAGCTGGCCTCCCAGCTTTGGAGTATTGAGTCACCGTTAAGGTTAACTTATCATCTGCAGCCAGCCAGCCAGCTGTAGCCATGCTTCGCCATGTGAAGTTGGCTGGCTGCACATATTGGTGAGCCTCCCTGGTGTAACTCGCAGACTGTGAATGCTTGGCACCCGAACCCTCTTACAATCAGGGTGCAAGAGGGGCGGTTACAGATCCTCGGTATGTTCAGCCCAACCTCGCTTATCCAGACACATTTTCACCAGATTTAGTTCTGAATTATGTCTCCCAACAGCTTAGGGCTCCGTGAAGTACACAAATAAAAACCGTGTGTGCAGACTGTGGTCTTAAACACCAGTGGGGAGAAGAAAAGCAGATCGCTGTCGGTAATGAATGGTCTCCAAGGGCCAGGCAGACCACACAGGGGAGAGAGGGGCTCTGAGCCAGCTCCAAATACAGCTTAGGCTGAATCCAGAGCTGCTGCAGAGAGAAGTGCACAGAATTCAAAGCCTGGCAAGTTGACCGGGGCACGGCGGAATGGAAGTAAAGGGTGTTCTGAGTAGGCGAGAGAAGGAGTTGTGACCCAGTGCTGACAGCTTCCCCACAAGTGTGAGGACCAAGGGGAGAGCCCAAAATATTTGTCTAAAGGCTATGATGAGCCACCCAACCATATAGGGAGAGTCAGGAGTTAACTGGAGCCCAGCTGTACAGACACAGGACAACACAGGTCCTGGCATTCTCTGTGACATGTCTAGTGGCTGTGCATACCTACCAGCCACTCAACAGGTCCAACTCCTGTTGGAGATCTGTCCTTACCCTCCATCATCTGTCTGGTATACACAGCACACTGGCACCTATGTCATTCCAGGGCTTGAGTTGAAGATGGCAGGCTCAAGACCTGGGCTGTCCTGAGCTCCTCACTGCCAGAGATGCTGTGCTAGACACTGCACTGAGCAGGAATGACCTAGATTCTGCTTGTCTCCCACCTCATAAGGACTGGGGGGGGTGCGCCTTAGCCTAGAGTTGACACAGCTCACAGCCCACATGTTTTGCAACAGTGGTGGCTGGTCACAGCAACTCCGGAGAGTGTGCCTCATTGGGTGTCAAAGGTGAGGCATGGCCCAGCGCTTCTTTATCACTACCCAGAGTCCTCTCTTAAATGGCCCATGTGACAGTTTTATATTTTCTGCCCATGATGGCTTTTCTGGCTCCTGGGCTCCTTAAGTTGATTCCCAATTGTGTTCTTCCAGTGTTTCCAGGGACGGAGAAAGGCGCGTCATACAATCTCCATGATGGTGAACCCTGAAAGGATAAGGGGCTCTATTCTGGAGCAAGCTTCCTCATGTTCAGGGCCATGCTCCGGCAGGTGCTGCCAACTGATCTATGTCAGACAGCCATGTTAGCTAAGAGGCAGCCAATCTTGGCCCTGGAATCTTAGCAGCTTCCCATTCTCCTCACTGACTTTCCCGGTCCTCCACTTTACTCAAAACAGGTCAGAGTGCTGTACCTGTGTGGTCTCAGACATCCAGGAAACACATCTGCCTTTCCAGCTACAGGGAATGGGCTGTGTTTCCCCAACCTCTGTACCACAGAGTTTAGAGCCACTCCCTTCGCTTGTGGTATCAGTATGCATCCGGCCTCTGCACAGGCCAGGATGGAGGAAAATGAATTATAAAACTATCAGTGGGTCAATCGTTATTGAGCTTGAGAGATCGTGAGCAACATGAAGCAAATTGGAAAGTGGGCAGGGAGAGTTCCCAGAGGTGGTGACACCTGAGCACCCCCTGAGGAAGGTGAAGGAGCTGATCCAAGGGGCAGAGGTTGGTGCTCGAGGCAAAGTTAGGAAGGCAGAGAGCAGTCAGGGTGTTGGCCGTGGGCAGGAAACAGTACAAACTCGTGTGCTAGAAGTTAGGAGGTGTCACTGAAGAAAGCAGTCTGGACTTAGAGACAATGAGGTCATGTGTGGATTCCAGGAGACAGGGATGCTCCAATCCTCATCTCCCCTCTGCTCCCTCACAGCTGAGGAGGGGGAACGTACAATAGAGCACAGGCAGGTGGACCTTTGGCTGCCTCTGTGAGAATCCATCCAGATAAACCAGCGTTATGGGAGATGGTGGGGAGTTATCGTGCTTATGGTTGACCTTGTGACCACACCTATTAGCTCCATTGCTTTGAGCCTGCAGGAAAACTCAAAGCTCACATCATAGTGACTGCATGTGATAGAGAAAGATGCTGCGGGGTAGAGAGACACAGGGAAGACCCAGGGATCCCAATGTCCCCTTGAAAGGTACACCCCAGTAACCTAACTTCCACCAACTATGCCTTATCCTCTTAAAGGCTCCCCCATCTTCCATCAGCATCAAGGGAGTGGAACAAAACCTTTAACGATGGCCTTTTGGAGACCTATCGAAATGCATAACAGCCACAGAGATCCCTCTGGAAGGCTGGGGCCATGGCAGTAGCCAAATAGGAAAGGATGGTGGTGGGGCCATGGCAGTAGCCAAATAGGAAAGGATGGTGGTGGGGCCATGGCAGTAGCCAAATACGAAAGGATGGTGGTGGGGCCATGGCAGTAGCCAAATACGAAAGGATGGTGGTGGGGCCATGGCCAAATAGGAAAGGATGGTGGTGGTTGGGCGCTTTTGTTTACTTGTTTGTTTACAAAGGCTCAAGGTTTTTAAGATTTAGGAAACAAAACTGGCGAGGTTTCCTTCTAGATCACCTGTGATTAGCGAGGGAGTAGTCGCGGACACCCGCCAGGACACCCACTCTGTCTTGATGACTAAGTCCATGGTACTGAGCCAAATGAAGAAATGCTGGCTAGAGCTGACGGTAACAGACAGCAGCAGGTACCCAAATCAAGCACTGTTCTCGGACCTCACTAGGCCATCCGGCTACCACCAAAGCCCTTCCTGGTGAATTGCCTCTCACTGTACAGCCCAGGAACTTGAAATCCAGTTGATGTCCCCTCCTTGGTATATCACTTCCCTCAACCTCCACAGAGGCAGACATGTCCTCCCTGTGCTGCCAATTGTTCTGGATGGAAACAAGAGGCAGAGGCTAGCCTGGACTTGAGTAAGTAGAGGCCACAAATGTGTCACCAAGACCAGGAGCCTCCCCAGAGCTAACAATAGCAGTACAAGATGGGTCATGGGAACGAGGGGTCTGGATTCTCAGGCCCAGGCAGACAACCTCCCAGGGTCTGGTCCTGACTAGAGTGCATGTCTGATATGTGCTGGGGACCCAGTGATGGTCCCACTGCTCAGTAAGTTCTTTCTGGGAGTCCCCCGGCTTCCTCAGACGTGGGCTGTACGTTTCTTATTTCCAAGCAGATATTGTTGCAAGCCCTGTGGTCCTTCCCCTGCCCCAGCTGCCACTCCCTCCATTAGTCTTGTTTCGGGACTGGGAAAGGAGGACTCTGAGAGATGAGGACATCTTTAAACACCCCTGCCTCTGCCCTGATGCCAGTAAAGTCTTGCCCTGCTGCATGTGAACAGCCAGGCACAAATAGGCAGCTTCTAGTGGAGGGGACATGAAGGCCACAGGATGTGGGAGTTTACAGAGGCCCACAAGATGTGTAATCTACCCATTTTTGCTGAGGGACAGCTTCCTGACCTTGACTCTACACACACACACACACACACACACACACTCCTGCATATACCTCAAAACCTCAGCTTCTCTATCTGCATAATAGAGTAGAGGACTTGATAAGGAGTATGTCTCTACAGTCTGAGACTCCAAGAGCCATGAACTAGGTAGTCCAATACCTCATGGATACTGACATTAGACAACTGGTGAGCTAGGAAGATGGCATGGTCCCTGGCTTAGGAACCATGTAGAGCCTCCTCCAGCTGGCTCAGGGCCCTACTCTGAGGAGAAGAATGACTTGCCCATAGGTTCTATAAGTTAAGGATGCTGAAGAGGGCAGACACGCCCTAACTGAGATGCTTCGAAATGTCAACTGTTTAGGTAATGACACTAGATATAACCTTGGACTGTCCTTGGGGAACAAGGACAAATGGTCCCTGTATGGACCACCATAGATACCCAGCCACACAGTCAGCCCTAGGGACTGTGTCACTCAGCCATGAAACTAACACCAGCCTTAGAAAAACTGCCTGGAAGAAACCAGGCTGCAGAAAGAAACCAGGCTGCAGAAAGAAACCAGGCTGCAGAAAGAAACCAGGCTGCAGACAAGTGGCTCACCTCAGACATGGAGCCTGACTTCCAGCCAGGTTGAGTCTCTGCTTTACCGTGATGAAAGTCAGGTGATATACATTCTAGGTGCACTTATCTCTGCTGAAGGAGACTTGAACCACATGTGATATCTTCCAGTCTCCACATCTAGCCTCTCTCTGTTTGGGCCCACCCCTTTGGTTAAGATATAAGGTTAGAGAGGTCAGTGCAACAGGAGAGTGAGAAGCGACCATCACCCTCTGTCCACAGCCACCCAGAGGCAGCATCCCCAGACCAGGAAAGGGACTCCTGGGAGGTCAGTGGGTGTCCTCCCATTCCCATCCAGCTCTGCCATCCACTGGATCTGAGGACTAAGCCTCCCTTGGAAAGCCTAGCCTGGGTCCTCCCCCAACAGGCTGTGTGGGGGCGGTTCTAAGCCAGCCTAGTGCATCTGTACATAAGATCAGCTGAGCAGCGCCTGCCCACCTCTCTTAATGCCTTTCGTGTTCAGCTTGGTACAACTGTACCACCTTGGACATAGGTGCTGGGTAGGATGTTGAGTATAAGGAAGAATGTCACAGACACCAGCCCACTGTGGAGCTGCCCAAAGGGGCAGCTTTGGGGTGCAGATACAGTCTTTGGTGTGCCTTCATCCTTCAGCAGCCTCCTTTGGGCTGAACCCTTCCCAGATACCACACACCTTTCTGCTCCAGCTAAGGGCTCAGGCATTAGTCAACCCTTAGAAGTCTGGGTTTATTTATAAAGCTGCTGCTTCTCCTTCTGGCATCTAAACGCGCCCTACAGGCATTAATTAAGAAAGTGAGCCTAGGAGGAGAGAAGGAGAAATTTGGGGATTCTTAAAAGAGCCAGTTCCTCCGCCCGGGCCCCTCTTCTAGCGTTTTCTTTAAGTTCTCAACTTCTCCAGAGCACAAATAGACAAAGGTGTGATACCACACATACAGGCCCATATATACAGGCGCCTGAGTGTGCACACACACACACACACACACACGCACACTTCACAGTCTGTTTCCAGCATCCTTCACATCCCTTTACCGCCTTTGCTCTATTATCCCTAGCTTTATCGCTGGAGGACTGGCACCAACCAGCTCTTCCTAGTGGATGCAGTCAGAGGAAAGCAGTGATCTTGCTTGTCATCTTGCATGACCCTTCCCCTCCTCTAAACATTCCACTTCTGAATACCCCACACACTCCAGCTGCTGTTATTCCCTTGCTGTAGAGAAGTGACTCTTCACTTTTCCTCCCATGAGAATGGGATGGGTGCACAGAGAGGAGTTGCTACCAAGGAGGGTGATCCAGGATCTGTTGGCACACCGCCTCTCTTTCTGGAGCTTCCTAAACACATGCCACCGGCTGGGTCCCTTTAACAATAGAAACCTAAGTTTACTGTCTCAAATCTCTCGAGCCCAACAATCCAGACCAAAGCATCAGCAGGGCTGTCTCTCTCTTTCTCTCTAAGTCTAGGGAGAAAACTCTGCTCTATGCCAGTTGGCAGCTGACAACTCAAATTCTTTACTTGGTCAGTTCCCCCAGGTGGACCCCTCCCTTAGCTTTTTCAGACCCACTGCACACACATGCACATATACACACTTTTATATACAAGTGTGTGCATGTGAGCGCGCGCGCACACACAAGTGTCACAGCGTCTCTGTCATCATCTACACACATTGCTCTCCTTGCTGTGTCCAAATGCCCCTTTCTGCAAGGACATCAGCCTTGTTGGTTTAGGATCCAGTCAGCTGCAAGACCTCATCTTGATCAATGACAGTGTGGTCCTGTTTCCGAATAAGGATATAATCTAGGGTCCTGGAAAGCCAAGACTTTGACACGTGTTACCAAGAGGTGACACCATTCAACTTAAAGCAACTCTGTTTCTGGAGTTCAAACAGTACAAGGAGCCCTTCCTTCGCTGGCAGGTAACCTTCAGGGACTCACTGGTAGCTTTTCAGATGTTTCCCAGAAGGGTCTTGGCACATTGGCTATGCTAATTATATTCTCAGCCGGAGAACTCAAACCAGACTTGAAGTGTAGGTTTCTCCAAGCCAGACTTAGGGGTGTGTAGGTAAGACACGGGATTTCCCGGCATGAGATGCTACTGCCTTGACTCATGCTGTCATAGATTCTTATCTTAAACTTCATAAAAATGTGAGTCTGAGGCTTTCTTATCTGACACCTGCCCTCATCGCCATGTTTATTTGCTTCGCTGTGTAGGATTCACGTTTGAATCATTGGACGTGGGTAGACCTGGGGTTTTTCGAGTAAATTGAAGATACCTTTTACGTAGAACTTGTGGTGGCCATGGTCAGCTTATTTATTCTCAAAGGTAGAGAGCTCTGGGACAGATATTCCCAAGCCCCAGGACTCTTCCTTGGGCCACACAGCATCTCCAGGGGCTACACATCCACATCACAGCAAGGCATTGCCCCGCCCTTCCAGCCACTCTGGTGGAGCATGGCTGAAGGTCTATGCTCCTGCTGCAGCTGGGATGACGACTCTTTGTAGAAGATCTTGTAGGAAACGCTTGACCAACACATGTCCCTATTTTCCTGTGGGCTATAGGCTCTTCCGTGTTGGTTGTAATTCTTCATAAGTTCTCACATGAGTCAGTTGTTGGCTAGGACAGATATCAGCGGCATCCTCCCCCTTAATAGTGTTTCTTGTACACATGCTCAACTTTGTTCTAATTCTCCTATTAGTGGTTTTTGCATTGTGAGAAATAGCCCCCTATATTTTTTCATTTCTGTCAATGCTATTGTGTTATGAACTAGATTTTGGTTTTCCCACCAGATGCTACATCGCTACTTCCAGTCCCTGTTGCCATGTGTGTATCTGATCAGCCACTTCTTGCCACTCTGTTCTATGGCAGGCAGCTGTCCTTCCCTGCCCTGCCTCCATACTAACAGACTCTATGTTTTCTGGAATGGCTTGTGTGGCTACATTCTTTTGGGGAGTGACCCTAGCCCCATCCAGGAGTAAACTGTGACTGCTCTAACATAGTCACCGTGTCCTATTCCTTGGCTACCTCCAGCATGGATAGAGAATGCTGTCTGCTCAAAGACAGGTAAATCAAAGTCTGCTGGTAGTACTTTGTTCACCAGACAGAAGAGACCTACAGAAAAATTAGTCACTCTCCTCTGTCAAGATGTTATCATGTGTGCAGTGCCTGGAACAATTTCAACACCTGGGCAATCCAAAATTCTGAGAATGAGAGATAATGACAGTACAAGGAACTTGTACTGTGTTAGCCAATTCTTAGACCACCTGCCTCTAGCCTTCTGGTGAGATATTGAATTTTCCTTATTTCAGTAGCTGTAGCCATGATGTTTTATTACAACAGAAAAGTAACTAATATATTGTGCATTCATATGTCCATGTGTGTATAAATGTTTATCTTCATGTGTGCTTGCAAGTGTTTGCATGTAAATGTGTGTACCTTTGTGTGTGTGTGTGTGTACATGTCAGTTTGTGCATGTGTCTTTGTGTGCACATATGTGTGTGTTCATTTGCAATGAGGAGGTAGAAGCAGGGGGATCTGAAGTTCACAGCCACTGTTGGTCACTTAGTGACTTCAAAGCCATCCTGGGATGCATGAGATCTTGTTTCAAAACAACAATAAATCAGGTTGGTGTCACCTGAATGATGGGACTCTGTAATGATGGCTCTGATCAGGTCATCTCAGACTTCAAATGGCAAATCCCTAATTGGGACATCCATCTAGGATAACGACTGCAAATATACCCAAAATGGAGAAGAAAAAAATTCTCTAAAGAGGAAGTGGACACAAACCCCTTGGTATGACCAGGAAGCTGTTTGCTACTGATGCCTGCTGAGATGGGAAAACTCACTTTTCTCCATTGGAGTGTCACTGGGCATGACAACCACACTGCAGAACAGTCCCTGCGCCCAGGAGTCTCTCTCTCTCTCTTTCTCATCTCTCTCTCTCTCTCTGAGTGTGTGTGTGTGTGTGTGTGTGTGTGTGTGTGTGTGCTGTCAGTGAACCTCACCTCCCTTTTGCTTCCTGACTTGAGAGAGGCAACCCAGGACCTTCCCAGAAGCCAGCATCCTACCTCCAGGACCATGGACAGAAGCCATCCCTCCCTTTCACCTGCTGTATCAGAATCAAAACAAACTGCAGCTGAATGACACTTGACCCAAGTGAGGGAGCCAGCAGGGGAAGGAGAGGGTCAGCTTTGTAGACAGAGCCACAGAGGGGGCCACTGAGTCCATAGTGGAGGCCCTGAATCAGAGTTCACCGATGTACCCAAAGAACAGCAGGGAGCAGTCAGGGCAGGGAGGGGGACTGAAACAGGGAGGAAGCCAGGCCCAGTGGGTGTGCTACCTTGTAACCTGCAGTAAAACTGCGTGGTATTGGTACAGTGACAGGCAGGTAGATCAATGGAATAAAATTGAAGACCCAGAAATGAACTCACACACCTAGGGTCACTTGATCTTTGACAACGGAGCTAAAACCATCCAGGGGAAAAAAAGACAACATTTTCAACAAATGGTTCTGGTTTAATTGGCAGTCAACATATAGAATAATGCAAATTGATCCATTCTTATCTCCATGTACAAAGCTGAAGACCAACTGAATCAAAGACCTCCACATAAAACCAAATACACTGAAACTAATAGAAAAGAAAGTGGGGAAGAGCCTCGAACACATGGGCACAAGGGAAATGTTCCTGAACAGAACACTAATAGCTTATGCTCTAAGATCAAGAATTGACAAATATGATCTCATAAAATTGTAAAGCCTCTGTAAAGCAAAGGACACTGTCAATAGGACAAAATGGCGACCAACAAATTGGGAAAAGATCTTTACCAATCCTACATCTTATAGAGGGCTAATATCCAATATATACAAAAACTCAACAAGTTAGACCCCAGAGAACCAAATAACCCTATTAAAAATAGGGTACAGAGCTAAACAAAAAATTATCAACTGAGGAATACCTACTGGCTGAGAAGCACCTAAAGAAATGTTCAACATCCTTAGTCATCAGGGAAATGCAAATCAAAACAACCCTGAGATTCTACCTCACAACAATCAGAATGGCTAAGATCAAAAACTCATGTGACAGCAGATGCTAGTGAGGATGTGGAGAAAGAGGAACACTCCTCCATTGCTGATGGGATTGCAAGCTGGTACAACCACTCTGGAAATCAGTTTGGTGGTTCCTCAGAAAATTGGACACAATACTACCTGAGGACCCAACTATATCACTCTTGGGCATATATCCAGAAGATGTTCCAACTTGTAATAAGGACATATGCTCCACTATGGTCATAACAGCCTTATTTATAATAACCAAAAGTTGGAAAGAACGCAGATGTCCCTTAACAAAGAAATGGATACAGAAAACGTGGTATATTTACACAATGGGTATTACTCAGCTATTAAAAATAATAAATTCGCCAGGCGGTGGTGGCGCACGCCTTTAATCCCAGCACTTGGGAGGCAGAGGCAAGTGGATTTCTGAGTTCGAGGCCAGCCTAGTCTACAAAGTGAGTTCCAGGACAGCCAGAGCTACACAGAGAAACCTTGTCTCAAAAAATCAAACCAAACCAAACCAAACAAAAATAATAAATTCATGAAATTCTTAGGCAAATGGGTGGAACTAGAAAATATCATCTTGAGTTGGGTAACCCATTCACAAAAGAACACACATGGTATGCACTCACTGATAAGTGGATATTAGCCCAGAAGCTTGGAATACCCAAGATACAATTCATAGACCACATGAAGTTCAAGAAGAAGCAAGACCAAAGTGTGGATACTTCGGTCCTTCTTACAAGGGGGAACAAAATACCAATGGGAGGAGATACAGAGACAAAGTGTAGAGCAGAGACTGAAGGAAAGGCCATCCAGAGACTGCCCCACCTGGGGATCTATACCATATAGAGTCACCAAACCCAGACATTATTGTGGATGCCAACAAGTGCTTGCTGACAGGAGCCTGATATAGCTGTCTCCTGAGAGGCTCTGCCAGTGCCCTACAAATACAGAATTGGATGATCTCAGCCAACCATTGGACTGAGCACAGGGTCCCCAGTGGAGGAATTAGAGAAAGGACCCAAGGAGCTGAAGGGGTTTGCAGCCCCATAGGAGGAACAACAATATGAACCAACCAGTACCCCCAGAGCTCCCTGGGACTAAACCACCAACCAAAGAGTACACATGGAGGGACCCATAGCTCCTGCCACATATGTAGCAGAGGATGACCTTGTTGGACATCAATGGGAGGAGAGGCCCTTGGTCCTGGGAAGGCTCGATGCCCTAGTGTAGGGGACTGTCAGTACAAGGAAGCAGGAGTGGGTGGGTTGGTGAGCAGGGGGAGGGAGGATGGGATAGGGGGTTTTTCGGAGGGGAAACCAGGAAAGGGAATAACATTTGAAATGTACATAAAGAAAATATCTAATAAAAAATTAAAAAACAAAACAAAACCTGCAGTCAGGTGGCAGCCACAGGGTCCCCTGAGCAGACTGAAAACAAAGGCTTTACATTTTCAAAGAGTCCCTGCATTTTTAAAATTCAGGTTGATATGGGATGGGGTCAGGGCCAAGGAGACCAGCTGTCAGACAAGACTCACAGGACGTACAGGGACATCATGTGACAACCCCTGCACAGCTGATTGACAGGAGCTCTTGGTGGGGCCAGACGCAGGAAAGCAGGTGGCACATAGCTGTGACTGATGGATATCTGCTGAAGCTGACCAGGAAGTAAAGGGACATGTGCTCCCAAGGGCCAGCACAGGCTGAGGGCCAGCACAGGCTGAGGGCTACAAGGTAGAGGGAAAAAGAGGACTTTGCCTAGTGTGATGGCTGACCAAATGCCCACTGAGGGCTGAACGGTCAAGCAAAAAATGTATATGCTCACGGCAGAGCAATGCAGCCTTGGGAAGAAGTGGTTCTGGTGCGTGTTACATGTGTGAACTAAGGACACTGTGCTAAGTAAGGTGAGGCCGTGACAAAAGGGTGACAATGACATTTGACCTAAAAAGGAGGCAGTCAAAATCAAAGACAAGAGGTGGGGTGATGGCTTCCAGGGGAGATGGCGAAGCTTGAAGCTCTGTCTCGCAGGTTTACCTTAGAGGAGATGGCGAAGCTTGAGGCTCTGTCTCGCAGGTTTGTCTTGGAGCTGGTCGAAACGCATCGTTTGCTGAGCAGTGTGTGTGTACAGCATGGGAAGGGTAGGGTCCTAGGTTTCCAGATGCGCTGTCAGAATAAAGGGATGCTCACCTCCACAGCAGGTGGACCTCCAGGTTGCTAGGGTATTCCCTGTGCTTGCTGGTCATGATCGGCTGACCCCAAAGCTCCAGGCCTGGAAACGTGAACCACACCACCTCCTTCCATCTCAGCACCCCAGAGCCTAGGCCCACAAAGTGGGCTGCCCATCCCTCCCCTAAGGAATGCTCAGAGGGCTACGAGGGTCCTTCAGGGTCTGGGGCTACTAGCACAAACTCAGTGACCAGGGTGGGGTATCCTTCCCCTCCCCCTGCCAGTTCAGAGGCTGTTCTGTGGATATCAGTTGGCCTCTTTGGAGCAGAAGGGCACGCTGGCCCAGCTGCTCAGAGCTGGAATCAGGGCAATCCTGCTGAGGTCACCCCACTCCTGCATCAGCCCCTCCTTTGACAACAAGAAGGGATTAGAGGAGAGGCCAGTGGATTAGAGGGGTGCTTGCTCACTGCCTTCCCCTCTGATCACCTGGGGTGGACCCTCCGCCCGCTGCAGCTGGAGGCAGCATCCTTTACTTGGGACTGGCCAGCAGGCAGGACACTTGCATGCCCAGGAGTTCCTGTGGCAGCAAGTTATCTCCCACCAGGGACTCTGTCCTCCTCCCCTGCCCCTCCCCCAGTGGGAGGATGCCCACTATGGCAAGATGCCCCACGCTGTCCTCCAGCCACAACCAAGACCACGGTGGACGGTGGACAGCAGCGTGGACCTTCCTGTGGAAGATGCCAATCATCCTGTGGCTGCTGCTGTTGAACACTTCCCTGCCTACTGTGAGGAGCCAGACCACAGTTCCTCTGGAAACGTGAGCCTTGATTTCGATCCTACCCTGAAGACCCTTCTTGACACCTCCTCCCTCTGGCCAGAGAGAGTCTTTCCTTCCTAACCCCGGACCCCAGCCTCCTCGTATCCTTACTGATTTTGGAGTTCATGTGTCTTTACCTTCTGGCTTTGTGTGGTTGATGTCCGATGTAGATGAGAACGCAGGCACCCAGCATGGAGGATAAACTACAAGGTAGTGTGGGTCTGGGCTGCAGAGGTGCTGGAAGTGACCTTTGTGTCATACTCCCAGGGCTCATGGGGTGAGTGTGCTTGAACACCAAGAAGGGGGTAAAACGGCTGTGAATGGACAAGCAGGCTGGTGCCTACACCAGGGCTTTGTCTAGGGACTCAGGATGGGTTCTGTTGGCCTTGTTCTCTCCATACCTGTCTCCTTCAAGGCTTTAATTCTGCACCACACATTAAAACTGGTATTTGGAAAACACTGACACTCAGAATTTACATTTGATACAATCTCCCTGGATGGTTATTTTTTCCCCCAGTCGGGAACATTCCAGACACTAAACGGAGCCGAGGGTCCTAGACTGACTCTTCAAAGTTCACATCTGTGTCTAGCTGCTGGTACCCAGCTGACAAGACAGGGGCCCATGCCATGTCTGTGATTTGGGAAGAATGGACACTGGGTGCCCACCCCTGCCCCTGCTCAGCTCAGCACTGTTCCAACAATGGCTTTCAGCCCAGGCAATCTCTCGATGAGGGAGGTAATACCATTCTCCAAGCACGCAGGTTCACAGATGAAAGTGCTGGAATCTGTACTGCTGAGCCAGCCTGGCTTTTGAGACAGCCGCTGCAGCCTTGCACAAGCTGAGCAGTATTTATCTCAGAAAGCAATTTCCGGGATGGCAGGGGGCCAAGCTAAGATGGCTGGCATCCAGGGTGACCATCCACACAGAAACCTCGAGAGCAGCATGAGATAGCCACCACCCAAAGCCCCGCTGCCGCCTTCTGTTCCCAGGAGGACAGGGCTCTACCACACTCTCTCCTCCTGCTCTCTCCTAGTCTTTCACCCCTGGCCTGTTGAACCTTGCACTCAGCCCTCAGCCTTGGCTACTTGCCCTCCCTACACAAGGCTGCCACAAACCTCCTGGTGCCCGATCCTGGAGACTGTGGCCCCCACAGCTGGAGGCTTGAGGTGTTCCCCTTTTCTCTTGATTCCTGGAGCACAGAGACCGGCTTCCCATGGGCTCCTGAGTGATTTTTTTCTGCCACTTTCAAGAGAACCTTGCTGTCTGCATGTCCCTGAAACCACAAGATGTCCCACTGCCTGCCCTCACAGACCAACCCATACTACGTACTTTTCTCGCCAAGAATCCATTTGCCCTCAGTGTCTCAATCCCACACATCCCCTAAGGCTCCTTCCAGTCTCTTCCCTGTCAGACTCCCATACTCAATGCCTATGCATACTTCTTCCTGAGCATCATGGGAGTTTGTCAAGGTACAGTGTTCTGGCAGCCCCTACAGATATGGGACGTACAACATACCTAATGACACTCAGTGACCTTGTGTCAGAAGGCTCACATTTAACATGGCCCAAGCTACATGCATCGCCTTCCTCTCTCCCTGGCTCACTCACTCATGCTGCTTTCCTTACATTCTCACCTATGGTCAGTAAGCCAAGCTGGAGGCTTTGAAATCATTTTCTACTCCTCTAGGCTCTCTACCTAAAATCCTCTTTGAAATCTCTTCACTAGGCTAACCTCCATCTCACTGAAGATGCTGAACTCAGATCCTGTATCCTCTACATCTCAGATCAATTAATTAAGACAGTTCCCCCAATAGACAAGCCCACAGCACAAACCAATGTAGATAGTCCCTCACTGATACTCTCCTGCTGGGTGCTTCTAGGTTGTGTCAAGTTAACAAAGCTATTCATCACAGGAATGCTGGGTGTCGGTATGCATGTGTTCATGGATATGGATGTCTGTGTCTATGTGTTAGATGCCTGCTTTGCATGTATGTGATGGAGCTGTCACCTTTGTGGATCTGATATCTGATCATGATAAGGATGTACACATAGGCTTTCCTGTCCTGCAGAGTGAAGCTGTGGGCCGATACCTTCGGCAGGAATCTGTACAACACGGTGACCAGATACTCAGGCTCTCTCCTGCTGCAGAAGGTCAGTGGCCTCTCCCAGGTAGCTCAGACACAGTCGGAGGGCCTCTTCCCAGAGATAAACACGCCAGCATCAGAGCTGTAGGAGGCCCGAGAGACCTTGTCTCAGGTGGATCACAGGGAGACTCTACTTACAGGGTTAACCAGTGTGAACAGTGGGGTCAAGGGCAGTCTGTTAGGTCAGATGTTCAGGAAGCCAAAGACAAGATTAGACCTGCAAGAGGTCTATTGGGTGGGTGGCAGAGGTTTGGTGTGGATGCCTGGAAAGAGTCAGAGAGAGAGCAGCTGATTAGAACACAGACATGGGGGACAGGAGGGCCAGCAGGCAACCTGATCAGGCCAGCTTGAAGCAGCAGGTATCAATTTCCTCTATGCATTTAGAACAGTTTCATTGGCCTCGGGATCCAGGCATGCAGCATCCAGTGCACCCTGGCAGGCTGAGCCTATGCCTGGCTTCCAGAAGAAATGGGTCTGACAGAAGGGCAATCCTGCCACACTTGTTCATTAAGTGTCCAAGTGCTAATCCCTGGCTGGCCTGTCCTCAGCCAGCTCATGAGCTGGCATCTCTTTCCAGTATCTGACCCCTGGACATGTTCACAAGGGCTTGGCTTCTGTTACACCATAACCTAAGAGAGTACGACATGCTTTAATTCAGATTAACCACAGTCCCAAGAGGCATCTTCTCCGTCTTACAAGTGATGGGATCCTTAGGTTTTCTACCAGCCCTGAGCACGCTGACACCCTCCCTCATCCCCTTTGTAATACAGAAAGTGGGAGGAGCCAGGGTGGACCCTGGGGTCTCCTGCAGACCTAAGACTCCAGGAGCCCTCACAACACCCCGTTCTGTTGTGACCCCTGCAGCCCCAAGTGAGGAAGAGGAGGAGGGATTGTAGTCATTAGGGGTAAAAGCATTATCAAAGGCTGTAGAAGCATCCTGTCTTCTATAGTAGCCTGCCTAAGATCACATGGCCAACAGGGCTGCCCAAGAGTCATTGGTGACTCGTTAAGAATTGTCCCTGAGCAGATAGGAGTGAAGCCAGTTCCTAGGCTCCCCTGGGCACACCAGCACCACTTCTTCTGGAACTGCTGAGCTGGATTCCTTAAGGATGCAGGCACGCACGCGCGCACACACACACACACATACACACACAGAGTGTAGTGTTCTTGGGAGCAGAACAACGGTGAATGGACACAGAGGCTGCTTCTTTGTCACCTTTGTGGGTATCACAGCAGGTGTGAGGACAGGGACTGCTGGTATCCCATCTCCCTCGGTGTCCAATCTCCCCCAAGCTGCGCGGCTCACTGGCTCTGACCAGTGTCAAATTTAATTGCTGCCAAATGTCAGTCAACTCCCACTGAGGACAAAAACTGCCCTGTGCCTGGAGGCCTGGACAGAGGACATGTGAAAGCAGACAGCTGGAGACTGATGGCCATGGGTATCTGACTGTAGGGGAGCTGGTAAGGTTTGCACTCTGGTCCCAAGCAAAGATGTGGAAGACGTGGTTTGGAAAATCAGCAAAAAGGCTGCTTCTATATAGACAAGATTTAAGTTCCAAGGTAACCTTAATGGCTGAAAAATCCTTTAAAACAATCTTAATAGAAGAATTTTATATAAAAATAATTACTAGACCAGTTTGAGATTGTAAGACTAACTGGTCACATTGAAGGACACCAAAAAATCATGATAACTCCTTCTTATAAGCAAGATTTTAAAGTTAAGTTCCACATTTTCTCATGTACTCTGTCCCATAAAGTTAAACACGTATAAAGTAAGGTCTTTGAGCCTTTCTCAACTGGGACCAGTTAAAAGTTAAAAGTATATGCCCCATTCAGTCTTCTAGAAGTAGTCGTCAGGGCAGTAAAGAACTTACGTGTCAGCAGCTGTTGGATGAATCCTTCTTGTCATTTTCTGCAATATGCTGTAGAGAAAAACCTAATCTCTCTCTATATATAGATTTTTATAGAGTCTTTGGACCCTGTTCATTAATACTCTAATGGGTCTAACCATTATACCATGGCTTAAGTAATTAATTTAATGCCAATCCACCACAGACTGATCTTTAATAATAGTCTGCAAAAGTTTAAAACGACACCTTTTGTGTCCTGGGGGGGGGGGGGTAGCTCTCTGCCCCTGTTTTTTAAATTTAAAATTTTAATAGCCAAAATTGTTTATCTTAGAGAACTATTAAAATTCTCTGTCACACGGACAACATTAAATTGTTTCAAATGGCTCACTATTAAAGTCAGCTCCAGCATTCGTATAAATCTGAATGCCAAACACCAAAAAAAAAAAAATAATAAATTTTTTTAACATAGGTAATAACACCTTTAGTTGTTTCTCTTAAGGAGTAATCATAACTGGAATGCTTGTAAGGTTTCAAATGGCATATGCCTATCTTATTTATCTTATTAATTAGAAATAAAAGTATCCAAATGTAGCACTTGATTAAGTAAATGTCCTCAAGAATCGTTATCATTATCTGGAAACAAGTAAAAGCTGAGGACACTAAGAACAAATCTTTGAAATTTGACCTATATTTTTGTAAAAATATTGAAACATTATCTTAAGCCATCACCATTTGGATGATGTAAAAAATGAATTCATATGGCCAATCATTCCTGTAAAAGTTCTACAATCCGCCTGGGAGTCTGAATTTAGCACTGCATTGCTTTGGAGGTTATATCCAGGCGACCTAGAGCAATTTTTTAAATATTCAAAGATAGTCCTTTTAACAGGACAGGCATTTATTCCCCAGAATAGTACATTCTTAGACAATTGCGATCTAGAAAATTAATATCTGAAGGTCAAACAATTTTAGCAATTGTCAGTTCTGAGATATACCTATAGTGACTTAATATACAAGTTGATAAAATTTTAACCTTATAAAACACCATCTGTAGCACGCAATTTAATTATCTGTGCTGAAGTAGGAACCTCAATAGAATTATTCAAAGTAACCAAATTTATTGCCATTTGGAATGAGAAGTTAACACTTTGTCAAGTTTTTAAGAGACAACTTTGATTTAATTCTCTAAAATCTAAGAATTTACTTTATAATTCTTAATAAGCACCACAGTAGCCCTTAAAATTTGAGGTAAAGAATTATTTCACATTCAATGGTCATGATTAAAAAGAATAGCTAATATTAATATCCATAAATTATAATTAATATCAATCAAAAAAGCCTTTTAAAATTTCTGTAACGTCTTTCATATTTACCAATTAGCTTGTGTCTTTTTTTTTTAGATAATACCCAACAAAGGTTTGAGTCATCTTAAGACTCTAAGTGAGGTCTTTAGCCAAATAAAATCTCCTAGAAGCGTTTGAAAATAAAATTTTGAAGCGAATCAATATTTCTTACTTAGATTTTTTTCGTACCACAATTTTCTAGCATAATTAAAACCCTAAATATTGCCTCTGAAACTTTTCTTTAGGAACAGGGACTGTTCTTCAATTTTAAAAGTCTTCAATTTTAGAAGTCTGATGCTCTACTGACTGAGCTTAACCGGACTGTAATTTGGAGCCACTTTTAAACATAATGTAAGGCTATCAGCTGTATCTAAAATCAAAAACCTTTTTGGTTCATTAGAACTCCTTCAGATTTGCCAGGGTGTAAGGAAAAAACAAACCTTTTAATCAATAATAACCCTTTTAAAATTAAGCAATCCAGCCTGGAAAAGTTCCTTTAAATGTTACAGTTTGCTTAAGAATTCTTAAGTTTAATAGCTTTTGGGTCCCTCTGAACGTGCAGTTTAGCTGCCGGGAGTAACTTGCCCTGGAGGCAGAGAGAGCTCAGGGAGGGGGTGAGGTGAGGTCTGTGGAACAAAGAATCTCCACGAGGCTTGCCAGTCAATTTACGAATGCATGACCATGCACATTTTAGTGTTTAACTTAGATTCTATTTCCAAAAGACTACCATTTAGGATAAAAATCCCATAAAACATTGTATCAATTAGAAAAATTTCTGAGACCCTTTCCGGACTTATTCATATCCCGTGCTTGAAACGACCTCAGCACAATTTAAACATTATTAAATATCCTGGTGGCTTAGCTTCTTGCCACGGGCTGCTGTTTAAGGCTGCCCTAAGCCTGGGCAGACATCTTAAAGTTAACCTTTTCAAAACCCTTGTTACATCCTTTGATCAAGCCCATTAATTGTAAGCCTTTATCTTATGACTAATACCCATAGCATGTATTTTTACCTTTAAGACTGGTCAAGAATCTGAATCACGTGGTGAAACTTGTCTCATTAAACCAACAATTCAAACCTTTTACCTTTTCTAGCCACAATATCAAGATAAACACTCTGCCAATTCTTAGACCCAATTGCAGCAAATCTTCTAGGAAAATTCCTCCAGGAACAAACACTCTTAGCCTCTCATCCCCGGGGCTAAGAAGTTAACAATCTATATTACTGTACCTTCCTCCAGGCAAGGCCCAAGACCACGTGGCAAACCTGCCTGCCTTTCTTAGCCTCTGTGGAGGCTCATACTAAAATTAAGAAGTCAGAGACCAGTAGACACGCTTTTTGTAACCATTTTTCTTTTTTCGACACAAAACACAAAACACAAAACAGCCAATCATCCAGACAACAAAACATGTAACATAAATAGACAGACAAAATGGTACTGTGCACATAAAGGCCGTAGCAAAACTTCTCAGAGTTCCAGAAATAGTTCACCCAGACATCCCTGGGGAACGTTTGAAAAATTATCCGTTCCTTGGATTTAATTACCTTAGTTCCCCTATGCATTAATAGATCCATTCTGATCTTTTACTATGTAGTCCTTTGACTGTAGGCGGATGCCTTGGAATTCTTAGCTTTCACATTCACTTTAGAAAAACTTTCTTTCTGGGGGACGTCTCATTAGAGCTTCCTCGAACTCTGCCTGCAGCTCTGCCTGCATGTTAACTAAGGTCTGTGAGGTGTTCTTTTCAATTGTATCCTAAGCAACCTGGGCATTTCTCAATGCTTCTCTAACTCCTGATTTTCTGTGTCTCGGCTTCTTTCTTGTTTGAACCATGGGGAGTAGACACCTTATCTTATCTGAAAGAACTTTTTTAGCATCTGCTTGGCTAACCTGTTTCTTTCCCCGAAATGAGCCTCTGTAGGTTTGGACCATTGCTGGTCGAAATTACTTAGTTTCATATTTGTTGGCTGATCCTAAGCGAGTTCAACATTGGGACTGTGTTGAACTCCACTTAGCCATACGCACTGGCGACTAATTGCACCTTCCTTTGAACTAGCGCACTGAATTGGGTGCACTTACCTCGCTATATCCCGTGCTCTGTACAAATATCCTAGATCTGTTTTCCTGCGGAGCTCCACACATGAGCCAGCTTGCTCTGGGGGCGGGGGGGGTCCATCCTCGTCCATGCCCAACAGTGGCCGCCAGAAATGTTGGGGTCCACTGTCTGCAGTGGACGGGGTTCCTGGAGGATTGGCCCGAAGCTGAAATGAAACTAAGGGAGTTGGGGAAGAAAGAACTCTGAGGCTACATGGTTGCTTCTGCTTAGAACGACTGTTTAATGGTGGACAGGCATTTGGGGATAAAGGAAGGGGAGGCCCGCCCCCAGTCTTCTGTGCAGGCGTTCTGGAGTTTGGCGGGAACCCTGAAGTCTCATGACATCTCGCAGATTGTGCAGGTGGGCTGGTCGTAGGTGGGCCTCTGGTAAGCTGGGCGGAGCCGGGTGACCTAGGAGACGTGCAGAACCTGGCTGCAGGGGGGGAGCCGGGTTCTCTTAGCCTAATTAACAAAACAATAGGTACCATTGGGTACGGCACGGCTCCGGTCATTGCACCAACTATGTTGGTGGAGAAGGGACACCACACAAAGATGTATTTCTTTCCATCTTTACCCTGCCCAGAAGTACAAGGATGCAGAACCCAGTCTGAAGATCAAAGAGGTGGATGGCTTGGAGCTGGTGAAGAAGTTCTCGGAGGACATGGAAACCATGCTTCGGAGGAAAGTCGAGGCTGTTGAGGTGACACTGTCCCTCCCCCAGCACTGGCCTGGGGACCCTTTTAGGGACTCTACTGACTATAGATGGTCCTCACCTAGCTGGGTTGGGTTCATGCTATCTTATACTAACAAAGCCACCACAGGTGTCAGGGGAGACATGTCATACAAGGAAGAGGACAACTCTCGTTCCCAGCCAGGCTTTGTAAATATTCAGGGGTGAGGTTACCTAAGCAACTCAGAACAACCATGGAGGGTTGATCCTCATGGCTGAAAGGCCGAGGGAAGAAAGCAGAGGCGTTGAACAGGGGAGGGAAGAGCAGAGAGCTTGGGCTATGGTGGCCTAGGAGAGCCATTGCTGGTGACGCTCCCTTCCCTTTGCGCCCCCTCCCTCAGAGCCTGGTGGAGGCTGCTGAGGAGGCTGACCTGAATCATGAGTTCAATGCATCTCTGGTGGTAAGTCCTCTAGGGAGCGGGGTGCTAGGCTGACTGGCTCTGCCCGCCCCCCATGGCAGCTGGAGGTCCTGCCCTCCCCTCGTTGCAGCTGGAGGCCCCGCCCCCATAGCAGCTGGAGGACCAGCTGTGAACAGAGCTGAGCAGCAGACACTCATTCTATGTCCCTGTGCCAGGCTGTGCCCTGGCTTTGCCAGCGAGGCTTTATTCCCACTTCCTAAGGCTCTCAGAGAAAGGAATAGAATAAACAGGTGGGGTGGGGTGGGTCAGTGAGCTCTGGGAAGCAGAGGGAAGAGGGACCGACCAACCGCGACAGGGATAGCCTCGAGGAAAGCTAAAGTGCATCTCTATGCTGAGAAACAGAAAACACAGGAAGAAGAAAGCTCAGGCTGTGTGAGGAGTTGACAAAGACAAGCCCTCTGTGTCCAGGGGACAGTAAGTTGGGATATCACCCGAGAGGGGCCAGGGTCAAGATCTGGTCTGGCATTCTGGGTGTCCTGGTTGCTTTCCGTTACTGTGGTAAACACCAGGGTCAAAAGCACCTTGTGGAAGATTAGGCTTACACATCACGATCACAGACCATCAGTGTGGCTGCGAAGCCAAGGTGAGAATTCAAGGCAAAAATCTGGAGGCAGAGACTGAAGCAGACCCCTGGAGGAAAACCCGCTTTGTGGGGTTTTCCCTTGGTTCGCTCAGTTTGCTTTCCTATGTAACCATTCACCGTCTGCCCACGGGAGGCACGCTTCACAGTGGACTGGGCCCTCCCACATTGATCATGAATCAAGGAAATACTTCCACAGACTTGCCTCCAGGCCAGTCTGATGGAGGCATTTTTCTCAATTTAGGATCCCTCCGCCAAGATGGCCCAAACTTGTGTCAAGCTGATGGAAAGCTAAGCAGCGCTCAGAGCGTGTGAGGGCTGGCGTCAGGGAGGAACATGGCTGGGCCTGAGCTCACAGAGCTAATAGTGACTAGAGGCCAGCCAGGTGGAGCTGGGAGGGGTGTTATGGCGACAGTTCTAGAGGGACTTAAGGTATGAGGCTCGGAGTTGGGGCAGTCAGAGGAAGTGGATCTGATGGTCCCTTGGGTCACACACAGCCTTCCCGCACTATGGGGAGGAAACAGAACAGGGCACAGGTCCATTTGCAGGGCAGAGCCCCAGAGGCTCCTCAAGCCATCTGGTTCTCCAGCACTCTCACCACCTGGAAGAATACAACAGTGCTGGCAAGGTCCTTTGCATCGTTGTAGCTCCTTGAGTCTCTGTCTGTCTGTCTGTCTGTCTGTCTGTCTGTCTCCGATTTGTAATTTTGCTACATATACTAAACCAAGTGGAGAATCAAAGCAATGATCAGGCCAATTTGACCCCAACCAGCCAGTGAACCTTCAGATCCAGTTATCTTGTCATGCATTGTAACTATATATCTCCATCCACCACTGGCAGCATAACTGAGCTCTGCAAGGCCATTCCCCGCCCTACCCTGCGCCTCACTTCCGGTTCCCCCTGAAGCTTCCGCTCCTTCCCCTGGGTCCCTCCTCCTGCTTCTCTTCTTACTCTCTCCCTCACTCCCTTCCTCCCCTCCCCTCTTTGTCTCCGGGCTGTCTCTTCTGGGCCTGTTCCCCTTTCGCCCCAGTTTAACTACTACAACTCGGTACTAATCAACGAGAAGGATGACAAGGGCAACTACGTGGAGCTGGGAGCGGAGTTTCTTCTCGAGTCCGACGCGCACTTCAGCAACCTGAGGGTGAATGTCTCCATGAGCAGCGTTCAACTGCCCACCAACGTGTACAACAAAGGTGACTGTTGCCTCGCCACCGGGTAGTCCAGGGGATAGGATGGGGATCCTAGAGGGTTTTAAACATTTTTCCAAGAAAGACTACAGGGCATTGGCTGTCTCTCCAGCTTCCTTGATAGGATGAAAAAAGAAAAATTTCCACACAGCATAGAGTATTCTGTTCCCTGTTGCTATGACAAAATGCCTGAAGCTGAGTGACACAGGAAAGGTTTCCCTAGCCCAAGGTCTGGGAGGCTGAGTTTAGCCACATGGCACTGCTTTGGTGAGCTTCCCAGCTACATCTCACGGTGGCAAAGGTCTCTTGGTAGGTGTCTGGATACAGGCATCAACCATGCAGGAAGTAGGGAGTTAGAGAGTGGGGAAAGCCAGTCTCTCTCTTCCACAGCAGTGCTTTCAAGAGAACTCACCAGAGTCCATAGAATTCTATGGGCTCTGTCTTAGGGCAACATTCATCATGATCCACCCACTTCTCCTCAAACTCCATCTTTTCTCTTATGACTATACTGAGCACCACACATCCAAACCCTGGGAACACAGACATGTACAGACAAACATCAGCACACACATGTACAGACAAACATTTACCACACACATGTACAGACAAACTTCAGCCTGAGGGCTGGGAGAGACGTGATGCTTCTAGTTTAGTGTGCATGGGCTGCAAGTGAGCCAGATGCAGCCCCAAGGGAAGCAGGGAACACTCATCCGTGTTAATGTCTGTAGCCCGTGTCTCCTGATGCTAATTTCACATCCCATGAAGTTCCTTCCATGCTCCCACTTTCAGACCCAGACATTTTAAATGGCGTCTATATGTCCGAAGCCCTGAACCCCGTGTTTGTGGAGAACTTTCAGAGAGACCCTACATTGACATGGCAGTATTTCGGCAGCTCAACTGGGTTCTTCAGGATCTATCCAGGTGAGGACACAGGGTGGCATCTCTGTCACCTCTGGGCTTGTTCTCTGAGAATAAAGTACTGTAGACAACTCCTAGCACACAGCTCCCTGTGAATGAAGGGCCCTCATAGACAAGGCATGTTTGACCCATACTTGGTCTTCTTACAACCTACTGTGGTATAGTCACACACACACACACACACACACACACACACACACACACACACTGGGAGCATTACAGTAGTTGTCACCAATGTTGAGTGAGTGTCTGTTCTGGGAAAGCCTATGGACAATGCCCAGGAAGGCCCTGCAATCCCGCACCTTGAGGGGTGTCTCTAGTTGGAAAGCAGAGTGCACTATCCTCACACAAGGTGGAAAAAGCTCTCTTACCCACACAGAAACAAAAAAATGGGTGGTGAACAGCTCACTGGCAATGTGCCACACAACGTGAACTCAGAAAAACTGGACATGTGCACACCTGTAATCCCAGCTCTGCAGGGGTGGAGACTGGAGATCCTGGGAAGTCACTGGGCACCCACTCTGGTGGAATTGGTGAGCGCCACATTCAGTAAAGACTGTGTCTCAGAGAATATGTTGGAGGACAACAGAGGAAGACACACACTGTTGGTCATTTGCCTCCACAGATGCCCACACTGGTGCCAGCCCCCATATACACACATGTACACATGTACACACACACACACACACACACACACACACATACACAGACCTACGCATGGACACACTCATGTTTATGGGTCTTGACTTCTGGTTTCTTGCTACTTAGAGAAATTCACCTCATCTCAGGTATCCATATCCAGAAAGACTTGTCGTGTCTCCTCTTCTGGAAAGACACTGGAATGGCTAAAACAGGCCTTTCTTTGTCTCCAGGTTTGAAAGTTAGCACCTCTCACAGGGTGCAAAGAGCAAGTGTGGTTCCCATCACGGACATGCTCCATGGTGTCTGTCAGACATTCCCAGTTAGCTATGGGCGTCTGTTTCTGTGCCTGAATTCCTTTAACCCTCCCTGACTCTAAGCCCTTGACGCCTGAGGAACTCAGACTGTCCCCAGAGTAGAATTCTTGTGAGGAACCCTCTTGCTCCATTTTTAATTGGATTGTTTTTCTTTTTAGTGAGCCTCAGGAGTTCTCTGTATACCCTGACTATTAATTCCCTGTTGGCGTAATGATTTACAAATATTTTCTACCGTTTTGTGGGTTGCCTTTTTAATTTGTTGATATTGTCTTATAGTCTTTTAATGGATAGTACTTAAATTAGCCCATTTTTCTTTTGTTGCCTATGCCTTTGGTGTTACAGCCAAGAAATCATTGCCAGCTCCAGTGTCGTGAGAATTCTCCACTATGTGTTTTAGGAAGAAATCTGCAGTTATGAGTCTTATGCTTAAGCGTTTGCGCATTCTGAGTTGATTCTGTATATTGTGTTAGGGAGGGCTTCACACCTCTCTTTTACATGTGACTGTCCAGTTTTCTCAGAATTATTTGTTTAAAGACTGTTGCTTGTTCTCAGGTACAGTTGGCCTTCCTGTCAACAATGATTTGATCGCGGTGCAAGGGTTTCTTCCTAGAGTCCCTTTTTTGTTTCATGAGTCCCTGTATCTATCTGTGTGTTCATAACATACTATTTTGATTACTGAAGTCTTACAATAAGTATTAAGAATCAAAAGACACAACTCATTTGAGTGTTGCTCACTTTTGTATCGCAGGGACAAAACACCTGTCCAAAACAGCTTCCAGGAGGAAAGATGTGTCTTGACTCATGGCCTCAGAGGGTCTCAATCCACTGAGAAAGGAAGGTATAACAGTTCATAGCAACAGGAGCTTATCGACAAGGCCCTTCACCTTACAGCAGTCCAGTAAGCAGAACAAGTGTCAGAATTGGGGGCCAGAATGTATGGCTTTATCTATACAACTGTGTGCCTGCACATGAGTATGTGCACCACATGGGTGCAGTGCCCATGGTGGCCAGAAGAGGGCGCTGGATGGCTTGGAACCAGAGTTATAGGTTATTATGGGTGCCAGGAACTGAGCCTGGTCCTTAGCAAGAGCAGTAAGCACTCTTAACCACTGGGCCATTTCTCCAGATCCCCAACAGTTTCTAGTTTTTATTGCACAATTTTTTACTTCTTTTCTGCTGTTACTGAAATTTAAATCATTTTGGTAACTTCCTCTCCAGGTTGCTCATGGAAACTGATTTTTGTTTGCTATGCTGCTGAATTTGTTTATGAAGCCTAACACCTGCCTTCTGATTCTCTGGATCTTCCTGTAAATTAAACCTACAACGTGTGAATATAGAACATCTTTCTTTTTCCCTTTCTTGCCTCATTGCTCTAGCTAGAACTTCCAGTACTGATTTAAGCACAACAATTTAAAGATGAGTCTGTTTTATGACACCTACGAGCAAATGCTTGTTTGTGGCTTTTTCCATCCATGGCTTTAGTTATGTTGAAGTGGATTTTCTTCTGCTGAGAGTTTCCTGAACTTTTTGTGACTTGAAAGTGAGTTGGATTTTGCCAAATGTGTTTTCTGCTTCATTTGAGACGATCATGCTGGGTTTGTTTTTGTTTTTGTTTTCCTCCTTCTGTTAGCGTGACATTTTATATCAGCCTGTTTCTACAGGTTAGGAAATCCTTGCATTCCAGGAATACTATATTGCTCTTTTAAATTGCTACTGGATTTTCTTGGCTGGGTTTTAATGGAGTTCTGCGTCAATAGTTTCTGTTTGGGGGGGATATTATACTCCAGTCTTCTTGTAACATCTTTCTGTAGCATCGGGGCAATGCTAGCCTCATGAACTAGGCTAAGAAATAGTAAAGATTTAGAGAAAATTTGCAGATTTGCATGAAGTTTTCAAATGATTGGTACTGGATCTGGACTTCACTTTTTAGGGTGACTTTTAATTTTTGTTTCAATCTCCCTACTAGTTATGAGCCAGTCTGGACTTTTCTCATGATTTAATTGTGGTCGCTCTTGTGCGTCTACAACTTCTCTGTCTCACGTAGGCTGTCTAACTGGTTGGCATATAACTGCACCAGACTTTCTTTTACTTCCACAGAATTAGAATGACCAACCCATTTTCATTTTTTATTATAGTAACTTGAGTCTGTTTTTTTTTTAAGACTTGCTCATTTATTTTATGCATGTGAGTACAGCGTTGCTGTCTTCAGACACACCAGAAGAGGATATTAGATCCCATTACAGATGGTTGTGAGCCACCATGAGCTTGCTGGGAATTGAACTCAGGACCTCTAGAAAAGCAGTCAGTGCTCTTAACCACTGAGCCATTTCTCCAGCCCCAAGTCTGTTAATAGTCTTGTCAATTTTATTTATTGTGTCAAAATTTTTATTTCACTTGTTTTCTCTGTAGTTTTTTATTATTTAATTCTCTGCCTAATTTAATGTATTTTCTTCTTATATCTTTATACTTGGTTTCTTCTGATTTATACTTCATTTTTTAAAAAATGAAATTGATTTATTCTAATTAACTCATAAAATGTCTCGCAGGTCGTTTAAGGGAGCCACTCAAGCCCTCGCCCAACTCCAGGCCCCACACATCTCCTTGACCCCAGGCCCCACCCATCCCCGTGACTCCAGGCCCCACATATCTCCGTGACTCCCAAGCTCCACCCATCTCTGTGATCCCAGGCCCCACACATCCCCGTGACCCCAGACTCCACACATCCCCGTGACCCCAGGCCCCACCCATCCCCGTGACCCCAGGCCCCACCCATCCCCGTGACCCCAGGCCGCACACCTCCATCCCTGTGAACCTCTGTGCAGTCAGAGTGGCCATTATGAAGCCATGGAGCTTCACTAGGCGCCTTGAGCTTTCACTGTCGATTATTTTATGTTGTGTTTATTGTTTTATCTGCATGTTTGAGCACCACATGCATGCTTGGTGCCTACAAAGCCAGAAGAGGATGTCAGATCTTCTGGGACTAGAATTACGGATGGTTGTGAGCTGCTATGTGTGAATAGAATTTGGGTCCTTTGAAAGGGTGGCCAGTGTTCCTAATTCCTGAGCCATCTTCCCAGCCCTGATCAATTACATTTTTATTCAGGTATCAACCACACACACACACACACACACACACACACACACACACACACACACACACAAGCACAATTTCAGAGTTGAAATTTATTTATTTTATTTATTTATTCATTTATTTATTTATCTGTTTATTTATTTACTTACTTATTTATTTATGTTTGGTGTTTTCGAGACAGGGTTTCCCTGTGTAGCCCTGGCTGTCCTGGAACTCACTCTGTAGACCAGGCTGGCTTCGAACTCAGAAATCTGCCTGCCTCTGCCTCCCAAGTGCTGGGATTAAAGGCATGTGCCATCACTGCCCAGCTAGAGTTGAAATTTTTAAATTTAAGCTTTATATCCTCTGTCATGACTTGTGCACTCTTGCTTCCATTTTGTTCCTTCTCGTCACCTGGCAGCACCCTGTTCTGCTCTCCTTCCTGAGTGCTGTGCTCACACTTACACATGTCTACATGTGTGTATGTAGACATTGAGGACTAGAATCCACATCGTGCTGAGTTTGGGTCAGCTCCTTAAATACTGCACCTAATCCCATCCATTTCTCTGCATTATTTCATTTGTCCCTACAAGTAAATAATATTTCATTCTGTATATGCAGCACACATCTTTATCCATTCATCTACTGTTGGGTAGCTAACCATTCTAAGTAAAGCAGCAATAAGCATGCATATGAATGTATCTCCATGGTAGGATATGGAATTCTCTGGGTAAATGCCCAGAAGTGGAATAACAGGGTCTGTGGTAGTTCTATTTTTAACTTGTTGAGGAACCTCCAAACTGACTTCCGTACTGGCTGTATCAACTTTTACTCCCACCAGCCGTGGATAAAGATTTCTCTTTACGGATATTTGCTGTAGATCTCTTGATGACAGCCGTTCTGACTAGGGTGAGCAGGTGTCCCAAAGTGTTTTTAATTTGCATTTCCTTCATGGTGAGGAATGTTCAACGCTTTCAAAAATCATTCTTACTCATTTGTGTTTCTCCTCTAGAGAACTGTTCATCTCACTGGGCCACCTATTGGGTGGCAGCTTTGGGGGTTTTAGGTGTTGGATATGTGAAGTTCTTTGAAAATTCTGACTATCAGCCCCCTGGCCTAAACTATGGTCCTAGATTTTCTCCTATGTGTGCTCTGTTTGCTCTGCTCCTGTCTGCTGATGGTTTCTTTTGCTGTGCAAAGCTTATAAGGCTCACGTGGCCCGTTCCATCTGCCTGTACTTGGAGCTTGTTTGTTCTTGTGCTGTTGCCGGTTTGGGGGTTTGCCTTTGTATTTATGTTTTTGGTTTTTCTTGTCTTTTGGGTTGGTTTTTGTTGTTGTTGGAGCTAGTTCTTGCCCAACCTGTGTCTTGATGAACATCCCCAGTTTCCCTTTAGGACTTTTCGGTGTTTCAGGTTTTAAATTAACATTCATTTCCAACTGATTTTTGCTCAAGGTGAGAGATTCAGGTTTACTTTCATCATTCTGCCAATAGATGTCTAGGTTCATTGGTACCGTTGCTGAATGGGCGCTTTTTCCACTGTAAATCGTTGCCTCCTTTGTACAGTGGTAGCTTGGTCTGCTTGTTTCCAGGCCCTCCATTTTGCCTCATCCGTCTGCCTGCCCCTGTGTATCCCACTCCCACACTGTCATAATCACTAGAGAACTGCATCGAGTACTCTGCGTCTATCCGGTAGGATAAGTTGAGGTCAGGTGTTGCGATGCTACCAAGCTGTGTTCTTACTCAAGATTGCTTTGGGTATCCATGGCCTTTCATGATTCCATGCAAAATCTTGAACTTTGTTTCTAGATCTGTAAAATATGGCATCAAAATTTTAGAGATATCTTATATTAAGTCTATAGATTAATTGTGGTAGAATAGCCATATTCACAGTATTAATTCTGCCAGTCCAGGAGTGTCAACCTTTTTTTTTTTTTTTTGACCTATGCAGATTTCTCTGAAAGACCTGGGATTTAAAAACTTTAAAGAACAGCAGTCTGATGTGCTTCTGGTTCAGAAGTCATCTGAGGTAAAGGCCCTCTGCCTTCTCCGCAACCTCCAGTCTCTCCTACAGTTCCCCAAGGCATTATTCACCATGTGTCATTCTTTTTACCTTGTTACAAAAAGGAGCATGGCAGATCATTTTATCATCTAGCATCTGTTTTTATTTCCCTTTTCAGTGTCTTAATGTTTTTGTAGTAGAGGCCTTTCATTTATTTGGTTAGGCTTATTTTTAGATACTTAGCTTTTGAAGCTATTACGAATGAAACATTCTTCCTAATTTCTTCTCTGAGAGACCATTGTTTATATATATGAAAGTTATAGGTTTTTTTTAATATTGATTTCGTGTCCTACAACTTTGATGTAAATATTTATTTGATCTAGATCCAGTAGATTTTATAGTCTATCAAGTGTAAAATCGTGTCTACAAATAAGGACAGTTTGACTTCTTTATTTCCTAATTGTACCCCCTTATGCCTTTGTCTCGTCTAGTTGCTATTAATAACACTTAAGGCGCTGTACTGAACGAGAGAGGAAAGGTGAGCAGCCTTCTCTGATTACTAACTTTAGAGGGAATGGTCTCAGTTGGTCTCTGTTTAATAGTGTTGGCATAGGTTTGCTTAAATCACATTTATTATTTGGAAGTATGCTCTATCTCTCCCCAGTGTCTCCAGGACTTTTATCATGAGGGCATTTTGAGCTTAGTCAAATAACTTTGTGACACCAGCTGAGATGGTTTTGTAGTTTCCTTCCTTCTGTCTTTCGGTTTGCTTGCATGGTGCCTTACATTTATGGATTTACATGTGTTAAACCAACCTCATATCTCTCGGATGAGGGTCACTTGGTTATGGTGTATGAACTTCTTAATGTGCTCCTGTCTTAGTTAAGGTTTTACTGCTGCGAACAGACACCATGACCAAGGCAAGTCTTATAAAAACAAAACAAAAAAACAAAAAAAACCTAACATTTAATAGGGGCAGGTGTACAGGTTCAGAAGTTCAGTCCATTATCTTCAAGGTAGGAGCATGACAGTATCCAAGCAGCCATGGCACAGGCAGATCTGAGAGTTCTACATCTTCATTCAAAGGCTGCTAGTAGAAGACTAACTTACAGGCTCCTAGAGTTAGAGTATTGAGCCCACACCAACAGTGACACACCTACTCCAACCAGGTCACACCTATTCCAACAAGGCCACACCTCCAAATGGTGCCACTTCCTCATCCAAGAATATTCAAACTATCACATTCCACTCCCTGGCCTCCATAGACTTGTTCAAACACATGAGTCTATGGGGACCATACTCAAACATAGCATAATGCAAGATGCATTTAGTCCAACTTTCAAAGTCCTCATGGTCTATAGCAGTCTCAACAGTGTTAAAAGTCCAAAGTTCAAGGTTTCTTCTGAGATTCATCTAATCACTTAACTGTAATCCCCAAAGAAAGACAGGAAACCAGCTGGGCAAACTCCAAACATCTCCATGTCTGATGTCAAAGTCGTCTTCAGATTTCCACTCCTTTTTCATCTTTTTTGACTGCAACAGACTTCTTTCTCCTGGACTGGTTCCACTCCCTGATAGCAGCTTTCCTCAGCATGTATCCCATGGCTCTGGCATCTTTAACATCTTTGAGTCTCCAAGGCAATTTCACTGTTACAGCTTCTTGTTTCAGTGTCTGGGATTCCACTTGATCTTTTGGGCTCCTCCTAAGGGCTGGCATCACTTCTCCAGCTCTGCCCTCTGTAGCACTCTAAGCTCAGGTTGATCCACTCCACTACGGCTGCTGTTCTTGGTGATCATCCCATGGTACTGACATCTCCAATACACTGGGTGTTCCACTCCAACTAGGCT
This sequence comes from Mus minutoides, assembly GCA_902729485.2. Taxonomy (NCBI): domain Eukaryota; kingdom Metazoa; phylum Chordata; class Mammalia; order Rodentia; family Muridae; genus Mus; species Mus minutoides. Next base: position 56,317 of record LR750226.1, on the reverse strand, counting down.
TCACCAATAGCCTTTCTTCATGGTGCCAAGCTTCAAATCCTTTGCATGACCCCTTCAGTCCTGGGCCATCAACTACAGCTGGGGCTACACCTTCAATGGCCCTCTATAACCTCTCACAGTGCCAAGCACCAGCTGTTCATGACACCTTCATGCCTTCAAAACCAGAACCACCTGGGTGACTCTTACACATTACAAAGTCCAATCGCAGCACGAGGTACAACCTTGGCTGTCTCTGGAACACAGCTTCTTTGTGCTCCCAGAAAACACTTCCCAGAATATTTTGCTTCAGTGATGCTAGTCTCTTCTTAATCATTGCTAATGTCTTAGCTCCAGCATCAATAGTCCTAGTAGTTCTTTCCATTCTTAACTCTAGAGCCAGAGCCACATGGCTGAAGCTGCCGAGTTCTGCTGCTTGCAGGAACTAGAACATGATCCCCTTGTACTATTACATTATCACTGGCTTTATGTTTTCTAAATCCTTCACTGCCTAAACTTGGCTGTCCTGGATCTTACTCTGTAGATTGACCTTGAATGCAGATATCAGCACGTCTTTCTCCTGAGATTAAAGGTGTGTACCACCTGGCCTTGATCTAAATCTAGCTGGGTAGGATCTTGCCCCAAGGTCCCACTCCCTTAATCTGTTATCTCCTAGAACACAGGATTTTGCTCCATTTCACTTCCTGGTACCCCTTTAACACTTGAACCATATATTTTATATTTTTCCTTCCTAAGCTTGCTATGCTTGTTCAAAATTCTCTTCATAAGACTTAACCAGAGAACAAAGTCTCTGCTGGGCTTTTTTGAAACTTCCCTTGTCAATACAATTAATCTGAGTCTCTTCACCTTAGCCTTAGGCAGACTTTTCAGACAAGGGCAAAAAGTAGCCACATTCTTCACTAAAATACCACAAAAACAGTATTTATGCCACATTCTGAAATTATTCTCCTTTGAAATCTCTTGGGCAAGGTCAACACAGTTCAAAGCACTCCCAGCAACAAAGTCTTCATATTCCTACTAGGATAGCCCATTAAGCCCCATTTAAAGCATTCCACTGCTTTCCAAATCCAAAGTCCCAAAATACACATTCTTTCAAATTAAAGCACAGTCAGGCTTATCACAGCAATACCCCACTCCCAGTACCAACCTCAGTGTTAGTCAGGGTTCTCTAGAGTCACAGAACTTATGGATAGTCTCTATATAGTAAAGGAATTTATTGATGACTTACAGTCTACAGTCCAACTCCCAACAATGGTCAGTAGCAGCTGTGAATGGAAATCCAAGGATCTAGCAGTTGTTCAGTCCCATAAGGCAAGCAGGCAAAGGAGAGAGAGAGACTTCCTTCTTCCAATGTCCTTATGTAAGTCTCCAGCAGAAGGTGTAGCCCAGATTAAAGGTGTGGTGAGTTCCAGGACAGCCAGGGCTACACAGAAAAAAGAAAGAATTTTTGAGCTGCGTGCATTGGAACATGCCTTTACTTGCACCTTTAATCGCAGATGACCTTAAACTTGGAGATCTCCCTGTCTTAATCTTCTGGAATTCATAGCCACTATGCCTCAAAATCTCCATACCAAGATCCAGGTCAGAAACTTCTATCTCCAGCCTCCAGATTAGAATCACTGGTGAGCCTTCCAATTCTGGATTGTAGTTCATTCCAGATATAGTCAAGTTGACAACCAGAAATAGCCACTACAGTTCCTTAATTTGTTATGCAAGTATTTTATTAAGAATTTTTGCCAGGCGTGGTAGCGCACGCCTTTAATCCCAGCACTTGGGAGGCAGAGGCAGGTGGATTTCTGAGTTCGAAGCCAACCTGGTCTACAAAGTGAGTTCCAGGACAGCCAGGGCTACACAGAAAAAAAAAAAAAAAGAATTTTTGAGCTGCGTGCAATGGAACATGCCTTTAGTCCCAGCATTTGAAAGGCAGAGGCAGAGGCAGGCCAGTCTGGTCTACATAGAGGAATTTAGAACAGCCAGAACTACATTGAGAGACCCTATCTCAAAAAAAAAAAAAAAAAAAAAAAAAAACCAAGAATTTTTATATCTATGATCATCAGAAAAATTAGTCTACAGTTATCTTACCTTCTTCCTTTTTTTTTTTTTTTTTGCCTTTCCCTGGCTTGGGTACCAGGATAACACTAGCTTTATAAAATGATTTTGGTGATTATCTTCCCTTCGTACTTTGTGGGATGAAGTAAGAAGAGTTGCTGTTAAGCCTTCCTTGAGCCTTTGATAGAATCCAGCAGTGACTCCGTCTGGTCCTGAACTTTTCTTCAAGGGAAGATGTTCAATTACAGTTTTGATCTCATTGCTTGTCATGGGGGTCGTGTCATATTTCCAGTTATTTATATAGCCTAGTTTTAATTTTGGTAGGTCACATGGATTTAGAAGCTCATGCATTTCTTCTAGGCTTCCATGCTTTGGGGAGTGTAAATTATGGAAGTGTTCTCTAATCACACTCTGGGTTTTCTTGGAGTCTGTGGTAACGTTTCTCTCTAATTTTGCTGATTAAGGTCTTCCTCTTTCTTTTCTGTCAGCTTGGCTAGTGATTTGTCAACCATACCAACATTTTCAAAGAACAAGCGCTTGGCTTGGCTGATTTATGTATTCTTTTGGTTATTATTTCATCTCTAATATTTGTTCCTGTTTTATAATTGGTTTATTGTTCTTTTTCAAAAGTCTTTATATTCCTGAGACCTCGGGGCTGAGGGATGTGTGCATGTGTGCATACATGTGCACAGAACAGACATGTGTATGTATTAGTGTGTACACGCGTGTCTGTGTATTTGTTCTCAATCCGTATGTATACGGGTACCCATGGAGGCCGGAAGAGAATGATGATCCCCTAAAGCTGGATTTATAGGCAATTTTGAGCCATATGATGTGTGTTATATATCTGTTTAAATTATTTATTCTTCCTGGCTCATTTATTAGATCCTATACAACTAGAAAATCACCTATTTCTTTTACATTTTTTCAATTTAATGTAATACATGTTTTAAGGTATATCATAATTATTTTCTGAATTTCATTTATGTCTGTCATACTGGCTCTCTTTTCACATCTCAGTTTACTAATTTAGGCCCTTTATCTCTTTTTTATTTAGGTTGGCTAATGGTTCATCAATCTTGTTTATCCTTTAAATTTTTTAAGTTAAAAATAAAACCAACTTCTTTGGTTGATGGTCTTTCATGGAGCATAGTCCACCCACCTGAGTCACCCTTCAAGAAATGGTCTCCCCTCTCCTGGGAGCTATTCAATGCCAATAGCTCCTTGGGGCTGGGGGATGGGACTCCATGCCCGCATTCCTTCTCCATGCTCAGGTTTTGTCTGGCTTGTGCTTACACAAGTCTTGTGCATGCTGTCTCAGCTGTTATGGATTTATGTGTGTGATTGTCCTGCTGTGCCTGGAAAACACTGTTTCCTGTAGTCATCCATCCTGTCTGTTACAACCTTTCTACTCAGTCTTCCACAATGATCCCTGAGCCTTAAGAGGAAGAGGACGAGAAGGAGGAGGAAGATGAGGAGGAGGGAGATGAGGAGGAGGATGGAGATGAGGATGACAGAGATGAGGAGGATGGAGATGAAGAGGAGAAGGGAGAGGAGGAGGAGGAGGGAGAGGAGGAAGAGGAAGGATGGGAAGAGGAGAAAGAAGAGGGAGATGAGGAGGAGGGAGATGAAGAGGAGGAGGGAGATGAGGAGGGTGGGGGAAGAAGAGAAGGAAGGAGAGGAGGAGGAGAGAGAGGAGAAGGAGGGGGAGAAAGAGGAGGTGTGATGCACGCGTCCCATTCAGGGATAAGCATTCAGCCGCCTCTTATTCTCTGCACCTTGACCAGTTGTGGGTTGTGGGTCTCTGTGTTAATCACCATGAACTGCAAAAGAAACCCCTCTGGTGAGGGCTGAGCAGTGCACTTGTCTATTGGTATAAGGATCATTACAAGTCAGTTTAATACTGTGTCTATCTAACAGATTAACAGTAATCAGTTGTCCCCTAGGCCTATGACCTGTCTACCACAGGTTATTAGCCCTAATATTGGTACTGGAAATTATTTTCATCTCACAGAGAAGGCCTTAGATCCAAGCAGAGGGTGGTTGGTTGCCCCCAGAACATTCATGCCATCCTTGCACCAGTGGGCGTGTCTTTCCATGCCGATCACTGCTGTGGCTTGCAGAGTTTACAGGCAGGTAAAACTGGTGATGGCCTTCCTCCCTTGCTACCTTGCATAGCCCTTCCAGCACTATGAAAGCTAACCAGCAGGGATTACGCTTGCAGATTAATATCAGCGTGATTTTTTGTATTCTATGACTCATACATGTGGTATTTTCAGCAACAGGGACTTACCAGCAGATCCCGGTAAGAACTAAGAGCATTGGCAATATCCTGAAAGGTTTAGGAGTCTGTGGGACTTCACTCAACAACAACTGCGAAAGAGGTGACCCATTCCAGGCACTGACCTTTGTATTTGTTAGCATGTCCTGTCAAGTAGGGGTATTGTTACCCCACTATTGTGTAACTCTCCTCAGACTCTCTCTATGTATATGTATATATTTTAGGAAGCTTCTACGGTAGTGGGTTTCCATGTAACTTTGTCCACAGGTCTATAGTGTTAGTTATCACCACCTGTATCCTCACCTCCCCATCATCCTCCCACCCCCAACTCTTGTAACTCTTCCCCATTATTCTCTTTATCCCTTGGTACCACTGCAGCCTATCTCCCATCCCTGTAAATCCATTCCTCCGTGGTCCCAGGCTAATGTTCTGACCTCTGTGGGTATTGCAAATGGAGTGCCTGTGTCTGAAGATTCAAAACCGCCATCCACAAATGAGAGGTGCTTGTCCACCTGGGCCTGGGTCTCCTCACTCAGAATGGCTGTTTTCACCTGTGTCCATTTACCTGAAAATTCTTTTTAATTTCTCTTATTTTTATTTTTCTTATTTTTTTGAAATTGATATATAATTACATCATTTCCTCCCTCCTCTAACTCTTCTATGTCCCCCATAATTCTACACTTAGGCTCCCTCTCAAATTCATGGCCTCTTTTTCTTTGTTATTATAAGATACATATATGTACATATATGCATAAGTATATAAATAGAGCTTTTTCAGTACATTCAGTGTCACTTGTATGCATACAGTTTCAGATCTGACCACTTAGCATTTGATGACCAGTTCAGAGGCTCATCCCTGGGGTAGACCGTTTCTCACACACTCAGCATTTTTCAGTTGCCTGTGGTTCTTGGTTTAGGGTGAAACCTTATGGGATTTCCCACTTTCCATCTTAGCATGTCTATTAGTGTTTTACTTGTTCAGGTCTTGTTTAAGTATTTTTGAAGTATCATGGGTGAAGCATCGCTGTCATTGCTAGGAGACACAATCTCAGAGCAATCCCTCTGGCTTTTACAGTCTTTCTGCTCCCTCTTCTACAGTGTTGCCTGAGTTTTAGATGCAAGAGTTATACTGTGGATGTAGACCTCAGGGCTGGTTATCCTGTGATCCCTTGTTTCCTAGAATAGCCTCTGTTGTTCAAAGAGAAGCTTCCTTGGTGAGAAATAAGAGCTGTGCTTCTCTGTGGGTATAAGTGTTTAGGATTGAATCATGCTTGTTTTTAAAAGTAATGGATGCCGGGCAGTGGTGACACATACCTTTAATCCCAGCACTTGGGAGACAGAGGCAGGAGGATTTCTGAGTTCAAGGCCAGCCTGATCTACAGAGTGAGTTCCAGGACAGCCAGGGCTACACAGAGAAACCCTGTCTCATAAAAGCCAAAATTAAAAAATTAAAAAGTGATGGCAGAAGTACTCCTCTAAGAACCATGATGACCCCACTAACCCCCAGGAAGCCAAATAGGTTTCCAGAGCCAGACATGATATCCTCCTGCTGGTTACCACCAAGGCATGAACACAATTATTGCACCTTAGTAATATCTTGACATATGTGTCATTATTGTGGATGGTGGGCATCACAGCTAAGTAGGACCGTTGGTCGCCCCTCTCTGTAGGGAGCTAGCACCACACCATCTGGCGTATTGAAAACTAGTCCTCAGGGAGGAAGCTTTCAGGTCAGATCCAGCTCAGATCTCCTGAGTCCTGTCTGAAGAGTATGGTGTCTTCAGCAGTAAGGACTAATGGAAAGTAGCCAAGGGCAAGGATGATAGCCGTATCATTTTGAGAGTCTCTTGGAAGGACTGACCAACAAATCAAAAGGGGGTTCCTCATGGCTGGCACTGGGATTGCTGTAATAGCTCATGGGGAAGGCATTGTCAGCCCAAGTAGCATAAGAGTGTGCATGAGTGTGTGTGTGTGTGTGTGTGTGTGTGTGTGTGTGTGTGTGTGTGTGTGTGTGTGGTATAATATATATAATGTATTTATTATATATATTTCTTATGTGTTGTGTGTAATTTTAGATAAACAAAATATTACGATTCCTTATGGTTTTTTAAGCATCTTTAGTTTTTCACATCTCTCTTCATAACACCTGCATCTCGCTCCTCTTCTCTCCAGTGCCCCTACCATGACCCCTATCTAGTGCCCTACTTTCTGCAGTTGCTCCAGATTATATAGTCACATCTGCAGATTTAGAGTGAGGAACCACAGATGAGAGAGACAGAGACAGAAACAGACAGAAGAGAGGTGACAGAAAAGAGAAAAAGACAGGAGAGAGAGAGACAGAGAGAGAGAGAAGAAAGAGAGAGAGAGAGAGAGAGAGAGAGAGAGAGAGAGAGAGAGAGAGAGAAAACAGCATGTCTGTCTGGATCTGCCTCACCTAACTCTACATATGTTCTAGTTCTTTCCATCCAGTTACCTACTAATTTCATGATTTCATTCTTCATTACAGCTCTATAGTATTCCACCATGAGAATATGCATTTTTCACTATCCACTCATCATGGAGAAGAGACCACATGTTCCATGTCCATTCTTCAGTTGATGGACACCTAGCTTGTTTACATTTCCTGGATATTATGAACAGAACAGCAAAGAACATGGAAATATCTCCAGAGTAGGAGATAGAGGTTTCTAGGTGTATGCCCAAGAGTGGTACAGCTGGATAGTGTGCTATATCTGTTTCTAGCTTTTTAAGGAATATCCACCATGATTTTCATAGTGGCTGCAACAGTTTGCATTCCCATCAGCAGTGAAAAACTGTTACTCTTTCTACACATCCTCACCCACCCTCCTCCTCCTCTTCTTCTTCTTCTTCTTCTTCTTCTTCTTCTTCTTCTTCTTCTTCTTCTTCTTCTTCTTCTTCTTCTTCTTCNTTTTTTTTGTATATTCTAGTCACTAATCCTTTGTCAAATGTAGAGCCAGGAAATGTTTTTCCCATTCTGTAGTCTGCCTTTTCACACGAATGCTAATATGTTTTACCTTTTAGTTTCACGAGGTACCATTTATTAACTGTTGGTCTTACTGCCTGTGTGCTTAGGATCCCATTCAGAAAGTCCTTACCTGTTCCCTGCAACTTCAGTGTATTTAATACTTTGGAATGGAATACATACAGTGTACCAGGTCTTTGGTTGATGTTTTTGATCCACCTGGAGTTGAGTTTTGTACAGGGTGAGAAAGAAGAATCAAGTTTCTTTTGTCTATGTGTAGCTATCTTCTTTCACCAGCACTGTTTGTTGAAGATGTGATTTGTTCTCCAATGTTTATAGTTGGCCTCTGTCAAAAATCAGATGGCTGTAGGAGTGTGGGCTTACATACGAATCCTCATTGATCAAGGTATCTGCTTTTTATGCCAGTACCATGCTGTTTTTATTACTGTAGCTCTTCGCTGTGACTTGGAATCTGGGGTGACAGCTAATGTGTTTTCCTCCCTAAGTACAGGGCTTCCTGCAGTCTCTCGGGTAAGGCAGATGTAATAGCAACAAACCACTCCCCCTGCTATTAGCTATCAAAGGTTAGCCCTAGCTTCTCCTCCATTTTCTACCTTTTAGTATCAATTAATGTGTAACTGTGATACAGTAATGTTTCTATACTTGTACACTTTTAATAAATCAGCCCATTGACTTCTGACCTCCTAAATTCTGATGAAAAAAACCTTCTGATTATCTTCCTGATATGAATTTCTTCTTTCCTAATGCTTTTAACATCGTTTCCTTGTCTTTGACTTTAGAAAGTGTGACCACGGTGTCTCTTAGAATTGGACCTTTATGTTGAATTGAGGGAGGGGTTATATTTTTATACATCATCAATGTTGTATTTATACATTTATATTTATAGAATTCATCAAATTTGAGAAGTTTGGGAGCATTATTTCCCTCCCTCTCCTTCCTCCCTCTCCCTCCTCTTCCTCAATCGCCTTCCCCTCTTTTCTCTCTGTCTCACTCTTCTCCTCCTGGGACTCCTCGCACACATCTCTGCACTCTCTACTAAACTTTATACTTTCTTCCTTCTCACTCACTAATCTCTATTGTTAGACTTTTGTGTTCACTGACTGAGTTTTCTGTCTGCCAGAGTCTACCTTTTAAATGTTGTAGTCTGCTTTTCATCTATGTTATGGTGTTTGCAACTCCAGATTCTCCCTTTTAATCTTTAAAAAAATTTTCCCTGTTAATACTTTTTTTTTTTTGGTTTTTCAAGACAGGGTTTCTCTGTGTAGTTCCAGGCTGTCCTGGAACTCACTCTATAGACCAGGCTGGCCTGGAACTCAGAAATTCACCTGCCTCTACCTCCCAAGTGCTAGGTGTGCTACCACGCCCAGCTAATACTTCCTTTTGTTCATATACCATTGCTTGGCTTTCTCCAGGCCTTCCTCCATTCCTTTGTGTGTCTTGAAGACTCTTGCTAAGTCTCTGTCTGGTAGATCTGCTGTCTGGTGTTTCTCAGAGATGGTTCTATCTATTCCCAGTCCCTTGAATGGGCTGTGCTTTCCTATTTCCTTGTATGCCTGGTGTTTTGTTTTTGTTTTCATTGAAAAGTGGGCATTTAAATCTAATCCTGAAGTAATCATGCAAATCAGATATCCTTATCATTGTTTGTTACTATCTTTCTTTTTCTTTTTTATTGTTTTAGGTTTACTCTGTGCTGAAGATCTGTCTGAAGTATATATTTAAGGTCTCAGATATTTTTGATCACATGCATGATCACTTTGATATATGCAGTTGTTTTAAAATAGTCTTCCCTTTAATGCATGGCTCCAAGTATAGCTAAATGAGTTGATGGGAAGGAAAATACCCCATCTTTAAATTTTCTAGAAGTAACTTGGGGAGGGACCCACACCAAAGTGAGAAGTGCAATGGACCTTCTATTTTGGGAAAGCCGGGTCTTTGGGGCCTGTAAGCTGTGTGTTAGCTGCTCTAAGAATACATGCACAGCTGCCTGCCACAGGACTGACATGGGATGTGGGCAGCTACTGTGCTAGGAGCTGAAACTGAGAGACACTAACTACAATTTACCCTCAAAGAATTCTTCCCAAGGTGAAAGCCTTTAATAGACTCAAGCGTTCCAAAATAGTGATATCAGACATACTCAAACCATGCAATTATTGTCTAGGTGGGCAGGCTCCAGGGCCTCCCACTCAGCCATCTTTTCTTCCAGGATACTTTCTCTGCTTCACTGGTTTTAGAAATTTATAAAGCTGGCTTAGTGTATGCGCTGTTGGAACTTGCTTTTTCATTCACTTTGATGTCACCAGGATTCATCATCATGGTCTTTCCAGCATCCTTGTCAACTGTGGGCCGATTCCCTCTCTTGCCTTTCACCTTTAGGAACGGTATTGCTCTGGACATGGACATGCATGCTCTCTCTCTCTCTCTCTCTCTCTCTCTCTCACACACACACACACACACACACACACACACACACACACACACACACTGTGGATGACACTGAGGACCCCCTGCATGCTAGGCAAGCATTCCACTGAACCCTGTCCAACCTGTGAGTATTGGTCCTTTGAGGCATGTTGCAGGTGTTTCCCTTGAGTCCGTATCTAGGAATGAATTTTCTAGGACTTAAGAAATCTAGGTATTCAGCTCTGGAAAGCAAATTGTTTTCCAAAACACTTGTATTAGTAATATTCCCTTAAGGTGATGATTAAGATACTGTACTGATTCATACTCTGAGTATTGTTAAACCTCAAAATTCTCTGCTAGAGTCTAATGGTTTTTCACTGTGGTCTGACATGGCAGTTTCCTGAGCATGTAGTAAGAGCAGCACTTCTCCATTCAATGTCAGCCGGATGTGTTCCCTCTCTGTGAAAATCATAGTGCATTTTGCCCGCTTAACTCTTGGATCTTCTAATGTTAACCCATATTTGCATTCCTATTAATACCCTGACTTGATTTTTGCAAATTCTTTCATGCGTTGCTACCTTGGACTCATTAATATTTTGTTTATGACTTTTGCATTTATATTTGCATGGTGGTTTAGACAGGAATGGCCCCCATAGACTTATGTGTCTGAATGCTTGGCCCATAAGGAATGACACTGGAAGTCAGACTGAATACATTTCTGCATTATGGTATGGCTACAAGCCTATGGGGCCAGGGAGAGGATTCGGTGGTTTGAATGCTTAGCCCATAGCAAGTGGCATGATTAGGAGGTGTGGCCTTGTTGGGGTAGGTGTGGCCCTGTTGGAGGAAGTGTGCCACTGTAGGGGTGGGCTTTGAGGTCTCATATGTTCAAGCTAGGCCTAGTGTGGCAGTCTCCTGCTGCCTGCAGATCAAGATGTAGAACTTTCAACTTCTCCATCACTATGTGTGCATGCAGGCTACCATATTTCCTGCCATGATGCAAATGGACTAAACTTCTAAAACCGTAAGCCAGCCCCAATTAAATGTTGTCCTTTATAAAAGTTGCCATGGCCATGATGTCTTTTCACAGCAATAAAACCTTAACTAAGACAAATTGTAAGGAAAACGGTAGTGTAAATTTCCTTCCTTGCCAGACATGGTGACTCAACACCTGTAACACCATTATTCAGGATGCTTAGACAAGAGAACAGATACAAGATGAAGTTCAGTCTGAGCTACACAGTGAATTCCAGGCCAGAGAGAGACAGAGACAGAGAGACAGACAGAGAGAAAGTAAGAGGAGAGAGAGAATTGTGATCCCAACATGTCAACATAAACATGAAAAGTTAGAACTAAAATGGGTGAAAGAGGAAACTAAGAAATAAAGAAAAACACAGGGTGGCTTCTGAAGGACTGGAATAATGCTCGCCTAGCATGCCCAGGGCCTTGGGTTTCACCCCAGCACTGAACAAGAACAACAGAGAGTTCCCAGAAAGACCAACCAATAGGTATAGAAACTATTTGGAAATTAATTTTAAAAAGTTGAATGTTGTAAATAAAAAATAACATAATTACATATACAGCAGACATTTAAAAGATAATAATAGATGCAGATACATTAATCTGAAAACTCAGAGGAATTGATTAATTTTGAATTTAAAAAAGTATTTCATTTAATTTTCAAGAAGAAATAGTAGGGCACGGTGGTATACACACCTTTAACCCTAGCACTCCAGGGGCAGAGGCAGGCAGATCTCTGTACATTCAAGGACAACCTAGTCTACATAGTGAATTCTAGGCCAGCTAGGTATACACAGTAAGACCCTGTATTTAAGATGGACAAAAGGAGAAAGAAAGAAAGAAAGAAAGAAAGAAAGAAAGAAAGAAAGAAAGAAAGAAAGAAAGAAAGAAAGAGAGAGAGAAAGAGAGAAAGAAAGAAAGAAAGAGAGAAAGAGAGAAAGAAAGAAAGAAAGAAAGGAAAGAAAGAAGAAAGAAAAGAAAAGAAAAGAAAAGAAAAGAAAAGAAAAGAAAGGAAAAATAGAAAGACATATCAGTTTCATGTTAAACAAATTGAAGGTGTAAGTTTGAATTTCAAAAACTAAGCTTCTAGAAGAACAATCACACTAGTCTAGTATGATTCAAATAATCCCAGAAACCGTAAAAAGAGAAAATGCTTCCCAATCTAGTCTATGAAGCTAGTCAAGTTTTTGACTACTGAATTTTAAAAATCTATTAAGGACAGCACAAGAAATGATTTACTTTTTTAGAGATAGACTGACAGATACATACACAGAGAGGAGAGAGGGGAGAGGGGGAGGGAGGGAAGGAGGAAAGAGAGAGAGAGAGAGAGAGAGAGAGAGAGAGAGAGAGAGAGAATATGAATGAATTTCAGTCTATAGTCCAGGTTGGTCTCAAACTCTCTGACCTTGGTTTCTTTTTTAAATTTTATTCTTTTATTACACTTGTTTCTTTGTTTGGCTGGCACACACATGCCACACGTAGCAGGAGCACAGAATGGGTCAGAAGACAACCCCAGGACTCAGTTTTCTCCTTCACTCTATGGGCCCCAGGGATTGAACTCGGGCCATCTGCCTTGGCAGCATGGACCTTTATCCCATAAGCCATCTTGCCAGCCTGACCTTGGGCTCTGGATCCTGCTGTCTCCACCCCTGCTAGTGCTAGGATAGCAGGCACGTGCCAACCCTGCTGCATCTCCAGTCCAGTTTCCTCATGATTTCTCTAGGGATGCTTTAGTTATTTGAGGCACAATTTTAATTTCCAAACATAAAGAGATTTCAAGTTATGTTTTCACTATAAATTCCAAAACCCTGGCTGAAGAGACAGCTCAGTGGGTGAGAGTGACCATGGTCCTTGAAGAGGACCCAAGATCAATATTCTGCTCTTATGTCAGGGTGGCTTGTAACTGCCTGTAATTCCAGCTCCAGGGGAATCCTGCGGCTTTGACCTCCATGGGCATTGGCAATCGTGCATATATTCACACACAGACCCACACACATATGTCTAGTTAAAAATAATAATACTCGGTTGCTCTGTGATCTGTGTGGTAATAACTGAAGTCAGTTGAAACCGGTTTTAATGACCCGGTACACCCCAAGCTTTTTAACATCCTGTGTGTGCTAGAGAGGAGTACGTGAGTTCCTTGGGTCAAAAGAAAACCCTGCGTCCTTGGCTCTGTCGTTCTATGGTTTTGTTTCCATTTTCTGGGTCGCTGTTGCTGTGTCTGCTTATTGTGTCTAGATTTTCACCCACCCCCCACCCCCACCACCCCCACCCCACCACCCCGCCACACACACACCCTGCCTGACACTTCATTTTAAATTGCTTTCTTGGATGTCAGAGAGTGGCATCACATGACACATTTTTCCATCCCTTTGTTTTGAGCTTTTTAATGTCATTTTACCTTAACCAGATCTCCTAAAAGTACTTTATAGCTCTTAGATTTTTACCCAAATGGACAATCTTTTGTTTGCACTGACTAGTTAATGGCTTGTTCAAAGCGACTCATGGCTCCACCCGCATATGTAGCAGAGGATGGCCTTGTTGGTCATCAATAGGAGGAGAGACCCATGGTCCTGTGAAGGTTCTATGCCCCAGTGTAGGAGAATGCCAGAACCAAGAAGTGGGAGTGGGTGGGTTGGTGAGGGGGGGGTGAATAGGAGGGTTTCAGAGGGAAAACCAGGAAAGAGGATAACATTTGAAATGTAAATAAAGAAAATATCAAATTAAAAAAAAAGAAGCCTTGTGCTCCTGACCCCTTCGCTGTGCCCCTGACCCCTTCGCTGTGCCCCTGACCCGTTCTCTGTGCTACTGACCCCTACCCTGTCCTGACACTGTCCCTGTCCTGATTTCACTTTATCACCAGCTAACATTTCAAAATTTTCACCCCCACGGATAAGATTACTATGCCCTGACTTAAAAATTGCAGTTTCTGTTCTCTCTCCCTTCGTGCACCCTGGGCTGCTCTTTCCAGCGTGTTTTCCCTCTTCCAGCAGCTGCTGCTCTGAAGGGTCCTCTCCAATGATAAGCTGCCTCCAAGTGTGTCTACCCGCAGGTGCTTCCACTTGCCCTCGCTCTCCAGTGATGCTTCTCATGCGTCGTCAAGTTCCTAAAGCAAGAGTGTTTTCCTCTCAGCGTCCTAAGCCATGTTTCCCTCTTCTGGCTCCTACTAATGTTGAGGAATGTGCTATAATGGCTGCTGTTCCTTCCCTGGGCGCTGTTGCGATGTGACTGTTTTCCCTAGGTTGTTCCCCAGCTTCATGCAGCTGCATGGGTACAGCTCCTTTATTAGATTGAGATGCACTGTGCCTTTTGGATATGGAAGTTGGGTTATCTATTCCAGAACATTTGCCAGCATCTCTTCTTTATCATTTTTGGTTTGTTTTTGTTTTGTTTTATTTGTTTTTTTTTTCCAGTATGTGTATGTGTGTTTGCATGTGCGTGTTGTATATGCATGTGCGTGTTGTATATGCATGTGTGTTTTGTATGTGTGTGTATTCTGAGTGTATGTGTGTTGTGTGTGCATGTGTATGTGTGTGCTGTGTGTGCCTGTTTGTGTATGTGTGTGTGTGCTGTGTGGAATTGTGTGTGTGTGTGTGTGTGTGTGTGTGTGTGCAAGCATGGGCCTGTCATCATGTATGCAGGGGCCAGAGGTTGACATCAACTGTCTTTCTCAATCATCTGCATCTTGTTGGGGGTGGACATGGTTTCTCACTGAACCGGGAACCTGCTCGTTTGGCTTGACTAGCTGGCCAGCAAGTTTCCAGAAGTCTCCTGTCTCTGCACGCACCACGGGACAGGAATTATAGCACATGAAACTACAGCAGAGCTTTTACATGTGGGCTGGATATCCAAACCCACATTCCCAGGCTTGGAGGCAAGCACCTTCCTGACCGAGTCATCTGTCCAGCCCCACAACATCTCTGCAATGATGGTCTTCCTCACAGCTCACCCCTTTTTCTTTCTGCATTTCCAGTGAGGTATTTACTAGATCTTCTCATTCTAGAATCAACAAAACTCTAAACTAATCTTCCAAGTATTCAATGCTCTCCTTCTGTTCTACCTTCTCACTAGGATATTTCTTTTAGCCGAGACTTTTTTCATTTTTAAAAAGTTTTGTAACTTGGAAATAATTTCTCCTCCTCCTTCTCCTTCTCTTCCCGCTCTTCCTTGTTCCCCTCCTCCACCTCCTCTTCCTCCTTCTCTTCCTCCTCCTCCCCTTCTTCACAGGGTCTCACTACACAGCCCTGGCTGATTGGCCTCCAACTCATAGACATCCTCCTGCCTCATCTTTTAAGTGCTGGGATTAAAGGCATGCTCCACAACTCCCAGATTCTCTCTCTCTCTCTCTCTCTCTCTCTCTCTCTCTCTCTCTCTCTCTCTCCCTCTCTCTCTCTCTCTGAAGTAGGGTTTCCCTATTACATACCTCTGGTTATCCTGAAACTTGCTCTGTAGACCATGTTGGCCCAGGACTCACAGGATCTGCCTGCCTCTGCCACCACCCGGCTTAGTCTTTCACTCTTCATCTTTTCTCATTGACTCATCATTCTCTCTGTGGTTTCTCAAACACTCTGTGCTGATCGGTTTCTCCTCAGTATGACAGAATACCTGAAATAATGAGCTCATGAGGAAGGCGGGGTTATTTTGGCACGTGTTGTCAGAAGTTGTCATGGTCACCTGGCCCTGTCACTTTGGGCCCATGACAATACAGAACATCACAATAGGATACATGGTAAAGCAAAGCAACTTAGGCTATGGTGACAGAGAAATCAAAAGGGAAAAAAGTGGAGCAGGGTCCCAATAACCACTTCAAGGCATCGCCACACACCAATGACCTAACTTCCTCCCAGTAGAGCAACATTTCAAGATTCCCCACAGGACACCATGCGCAGGGACCAGGCTGTTAGTAGACAAGTACTGGGGACATTTCAGATGCAGGTGATGTAACATGCCCAGCCTGTCTTTTGCATTTGGTGGCTGCACTATCTGTAACTCTTGGGAAGGCACCTCCTAAGGCCTTGATGTCACTGCCTCTCCCTCTTGTTCCTCGTGCCTTTGATCGGCTTAGTGTGTAAGCCAGTGTTGTCTGCACTCTGGGGAAATCCCATCGGCCTGGGACCACAGGGGAAGGAGGGAGGGCGAGATGGAGGGAGGGAACCTTCACTTCCGTTTCCTCTCGAAGGCATTCAGGACTGTCAGAGCCCTCTCTTCTGAGGTTTTGATTCAAGCCAAGATCGTCAGCTCAGCTAGTCCTCCTCACCTTTCTGAAACCAAGTTTCCCATGACCCCACCACTGTCAATCTCAGATCAAACTCCCACGACCCCACTGCTGTCAGTCTGAGATCTGTCCGTCTGAGGTCGGTCCATGACCTCGCTGCTGTCAGTGTGGCCTTGGGAGGACTTCGCTCCTCTAACCACCTGTAGTCTAGGTCAAAACCACGCCACACAGTCCCATGAAGCCCGCCCTTTGCTCCTGTCTGCTTTCTTCCTTCAAGACCTTGGCTTCTGGCTGCTCCCATACCCTGAAGACTCCATTGACACTTGATGATCTCGGGAAACGGCCCTGAAGCCCCAGCCTCCTCTGATCCCACCTGCCACCAAACCCTGAAGCCCCCCTGAGGCAGCAAGGCTGCTGGGTTTTGGCTCCACGCTTTGTCTAGCATATCACAATCCCATCTGTTCTTCCCACTCATTTTGAACCCATTATTCCTGATTATGGAGGTCTTTCTCCGCGGAGGATTTGTGCATCGTGCTGCCGTGGGGATTTGTGTGCATTTATCCCAACTAATGTTTAGACAAAGAGACAAAACCCAATCCCTGTACTCTGCTAGGATTCAAGCAAGGTCCCCCAGGCCCTTCACTTCATCCAGCAGACAGCTACCGAACACCTACTCTGCTTTGAGCCAGGAGTTCCTGAAATCAAATTACTTAGTAACATATTTTCTCAGCCCAAGAGGGACCACACATGCTAATGAGCCACCTGGCTGGGGTAGAGCAGGTCAGAACACTGGCTCTCACTGCTGTGCCCATGGCCAGATGGGCATGGCTCCCACAGCTCTTCTTCTCTATCTGATATGAGGTTTAGCCTCACAAACAAGCTGCAGAACGGGTGGGTCTCCACTGTGGCTCTGACAGTCTTGATAGAAAGTATCCTCCTTTCTATCAAATGTAAGTGGCCACCATCCTTCCAGCTGCCGCCATTTACAGGGTGCTGCCTAAGCTAACACCCTTAGCATGCTGTCCATATCAGAAGCAGAACCTGCCTGGGAGTTAGTCAGCAATAGCCAGGGCCTCCGGGCAACTCACTGGGCTGGTGAGAAATGCAGCCTTGTTCCCCCAGGTATAAAGTGGATGCCTGATGAAAACGGAGTCATCGCCTTCGACTGCAGAAACCGTGGCTGGTAAGCTCTCCCAGAGGAGGGATACTGTGCCCCTACACTTCTCCTCCATCCTTTGGGCTTGCCTTGGCTTTCTTGCACCCTCCGCTATGCAGAGGCTTAGGGAGGGACCTCAGTGGTTTAATCCAACCAAGAAATAGGAAGATGTGCTGGCTACAGTCCTCCCTCCCTCCCTCCCTCCCTCCCTTCATCTCTCTCTCCCTCCCTCCCCATTATCTCCAACTCAGACCTCCCTCCAGTACCTGATGCTGTCTCCAGATCAGCCTGCCTCCAGCTCTGTTCTTGCCCAACTCTATTCCTGAAAGATCAGCCGCATATTTAAGCTCCCTCCCTTCCTGCTGCCAGGTCCTCAGCAACCCTGGCTGTCCTCTGCCAAAAATAAAAATGCTTAATTCCAATCTCAGTACCCCAACAGCCTCATGTCCAGGGGTTACAACACACAGTGAAACCTAGGGATAAGGGGGAATTGGCCTAAACTTGGGGAAACCCATAGGCCAGACCAAATAAATGAACTGGAGGCTCCCAGCCAGGTGCGGTACAGCCTTGGCCTACCTCCTGTTGCCTTTCTTTCTGATAAGGTACATACAAGCTGCCACGTCTCCCAAAGACATCGTAATTCTGGTGGACATGAGCGGCAGCATGAAGGGGCTGAGGATGGCGATTGCCAAGCACACCATCACCACCATACTGGACACCCTGGGAGAGAACGACTTCGTGAACATCATCGCGGTAACGGTGGCTTCCTGTTCTGCAGTGGCTCTCTGCTCTCACCTGCTCTGGGAAAATATTCTTTTCCTGTACCATTGTTGTGCTCAGATTGCAAAAACCCCAAAGAGACTACCAGGAACCACAGTTCCGATACAAGCACGTGAGGGTCTTTATTCAAGCTCGTGCTTGGGCCATGCTCCCTTTCTGATGGGACAGGAAATAGAGTGATCCCACCCCCAGCTCTAGGTGAAGTGGGTTTATAAAGGAAAAAACCACATGCAGGGGTTTCTAAGCCTTGGCATTACATGAGAGGGTAAAGGAATTTTCTTTCCCGGAGCCCAAGGGTGGAGGCCATATCACTTCAAGAACAACAGACAGTAGCTTTCTAGACAGTAGCTTTCTCCAAGGATAGCAGCTTAAAATAGCGTTTGGAGGACAAAATGGAATGTGTCTTGCTGCTTTTTGTCTCTTTGTTGGCCATGTCTCTCTAAGGGCAAGTTAACTCAGAATGGAGTCTTAAAAACAAAATGGAGTTTACTCTGCTACCTCAGTCCCTTCCCCATAAGAACCTGTGTTTCTAGCCACAGAGGGACACCTCCCTCCACATTGCGGACTCCTGAGCTAGCACCCACAGTCTGCCTGGGGTTTTACAAGGCCCCTCAAAGCATCTTAAATCATTTGTGAATGTGCACACCCCTTGTCGAGACCATATTCTCCAGAAGTGTCTCAGTCTATGGCCTCTGCCACAGAGAACCACCAGCCTTTGCAGTGCCCGGGACCCGCCCTGGGGTCCTGGCAGGATGGCTGCTGGCAACCTCCCATCCACAGGAGGGTCAGATGGTCTTGGATGCTCACTCTGTTATGACTCCTCTCCCTTTCCTTATCCCATAAGCCCAGATACACGGGCAGAAAGGAGATGCATAAAATGAAGGGGCTGAGTACTGAAAAGTACAACCAAACAGGGACCACTTGAGCTCCATGGAAGCAGTGTTGACAACCACCCTGGGGTTGTCATTTTGAAGGCCACTTGATCCAAACTCCTTTATCAGCCTGCATAGTTGCTGCCATTTCTAGCTGTTGCTGGAATTTATGTACCATGTAGACAGGCTTAGGCAAGAGTATCTTGCTTCAGAATGATCCTGTTGGGGGATCCAGACCCTGAGCTGCTACCCAAGGTTCAGCTTACCCATGGCATCACTCCTAGACCACCCCTCCCTGGGTTGACGTCCACCCCTATCTCAGAGCCTGCATCGACAGGATGGCCACATGAACGTGTTCCATACTCTACCAGGGAGGGGAAGTGCACTGTCCCTCAGAGCCCAGAGCTCTTCTGTCCCACTCTGCTCTGCTTCCTCAGAGAGACTCCCAGGAGGAACTCTCACTCCCAGCTCTCCTGATGTAGCCCTAGCGCTTTGGCTGTGTCTGCTTTCTCCCATCTTCCTTAAGCAGAAAGTGGGTTAAAGACCCTGAAATCTGTATTCCAACAACCAGAGAGATTAAGAAAATGTGACAGTAATAATTTATGTTTCTCCCTATGGGTAGCTAAATGACCATCTACATGTATGTAGACAGAGAGAAGGAGTGAGTGTGTAACTAGCTTGGTGGCCCAAACCTTACTCTCAGGATTCTAGAAACCAAGCCAAGAGATATGACTTGAATTTCAGGCCAGCCTGGGCTGTATAATGAGACCTTCTATCAAAGAACAACACACAGTAGTTTGGAGTCCCTACTCAGGCTGGGGAGGGGATCTATGCAAGGGAGGCTCTGGGATTGGTGGAAAGTGCCTGCCTGTACACACTGGTGTTCTCTCAGGATCGTAGGTTCTCAGCACACTCTAGAAGGTGCACCTCACATCAGAACCAAGATTTGGGGAACAGTTTTAGAGTCCAGATCCTCTGCTTACTCTGTTCAGGCACCCCAAGATAGTGATAGTGCTTCTCAGTTGCCCAGGTGAGAACTCTGCTCGCTCTCTCTCTCTCTCTCTCTCTCTCTCTCTCTCTCTCTCTCTCCCTCCCTCTCTCTCCTTTACTTGGCTTGCAGTACAATGACTATGTCCACTACATCGAGCCCTGCTTCAAAGGCATCCTCGTCCAAGCAGATCGAGACAACCGAGAGGTGAGTGTCCACCACAGCCCGTAGCTCCCATCAGGGTTAGGGAAGGTATCTGTGAAGACTGCTATACAGTGTCCTGCCCCCACATGGCCCCTGGGAAGAACGAAGCAAATCGGTGGTTACCCTGGATGGTACACCCTCTAGTTAGCTTCATCCTTCTCAGAGAAGAAAGATTGGCCCACTTACTTTATCTTTGGGCATTTGAGACACACAGACTCAAGTGAATATGGTTGGCTGCCCCTGTGGAGCTAGGGTCTTGCAGCTAAGCACTGATAACATTTCTAAGCACCCTCCCCAGTCAGGAGTAGAGAGAAGGATTCCTGGACCCACTTGATCATCTGAGCCTCATCTTGTATTTACGTAACCACCCACCGCCCCCAACAGCATTTCAAGCAATTGGTGGATGAGCTGATGGTCAAAGGTGTGGGTATCGTGAGTCAAGCTCTAGTTGAAGCTTTCGAGATCCTGAAACAGGTACCAACTGCTGACGGAGCCTGGAAGGGCGGGGGCAGAGGAAGGCCATATTGCAGCTGTTAGGTTGTGGCCTGTGATGAGAGCCTCATCCCTCTTCCTCAGTTCCAAGAGTCCAAACAAGGAAGTCTCTGCAACCAGGCGATCATGCTTATCACCGATGGGGCTGTGGAAGACTATGAACCCGTGTTTGAGACCTATAACTGGCCAGACCGAAAGGTACTGACTCCTGCTGGAAGGCAGGGCAAAGGGGCCTCTTCTAATGCCAAGGGAGTGTGCCCCTAAATCATAGTAGGCTTGTGTGTAGTACAACCCCAAGTTCGATATTCTTTCCCATTAGACTTGTTTACCAGTTCCCATATGTTCTGAGTATCCCAAAGTTACAGCAGCCTGTGCCCAGAGGAGGGATGCAAGAGGCTGCAGGGCAAAGGACCAGCGTGGTTTTGAGACATAAGAATGCTCTATGCTCACTGGGACCCTGACAGTTCATGCTCCTACCAGGCCCCTCTGAATTTTCTCTAACCTAAGAGGGTACAACTGGAGAATCCAGAACAGAGACATGCATGGCCCTAGATGTGAGCCCTTCATAAATGCCATCTGCAGCTGCTAAGCCCATCTCTTTCGGACAGGTCCGTGTTTTCACTTACCTTATTGGAAGAGAGGTGACTTTCGCTGACCGCATGAAGTGGATTGCCTGCAACAATAAAGGTAAATTGACTTTATGAAATGCTCTGTGGTCCACACAGAGACAGAGGGACAGCATTACTGAGGGCCAAGCTTCTGGCCAGAGGCCTCTTCAAGAGCAGTACAGTGCAGTCTGTCCCCCATTGTTCATAGAAAGGGAGAGCAGATATCTCTGAAGCAAGAGCAGACAGTCCATCAACTCTGCGGGGACTCCAGGCTTATAGTTATCCAAAATGCAAATCAGAGGCCACTTACACAAGAGAACTGTCTCCTCAAACAAAGCCTTGT
This sequence comes from Mus minutoides, assembly GCA_902729485.2. NCBI lineage: Eukaryota > Metazoa > Chordata > Mammalia > Rodentia > Muridae > Mus > Mus minutoides. Next base: position 34,908 of record LR750226.1, on the reverse strand, counting down.
ACAAATACACAGCACAGAAGACAGTGTAAGCTACCTCAGTCTCCACCCTCATTCCTATCGTGGCAAATTAAGACATTGACTCTTTTCAAAGTCAAAAGCAGAGGGTCACCTTTTCTTTTCCTTATATGTGTGCACACATTGGGGAAACACATGTATGTGTGTGTGTGTGTGTAGCCCAGAGGATGGATGTCAGGAGGGGTTGTTCCTGAGGAGGGGCCATCCATCTTGGGTTTTTTGAAAGAGGATTTCTCTTACCAGCTGAGCTGTACTGGCTACCCAAGGAGGCTCAGAGATCCACCCATCTCGGCCTCCCCAGCACTAGATTGCCAGGGCAAGCCAGCACACCCAGCTTTTTAAAAACATGGATTCTATGGATGAGACTCAGGTCTCTATGCTTGGCAAGTGCTTTACTGACTGATCTATTACTCCAGCCCCTATTTAGTTCTTGATATTCTTTGTATATGTGTATAATGTGTATGTGTATGTGTATGATGTGTATGTGTATGTGTATGTGTATGATGTGTATGTGTGCATGTCCATCTATACACATGCCCAGTCACATAAATGTAGGGGTCAGAGGACAACCTGTGGAAGTCAGTTCTCTCCTTCAATCATGCAGGTTCCAGGGACTGAACCTACTAGGTTGTCAGACTTCTTGGCAAGTGCCCCTACCGTCTGAGACGTCTTAACAACCCTATTTATTAGTTTTACAAGAGAGGCTAGTGCTGGATAGCCCAAAACGACTACATGTCATGGTGATCCTGCTGCCTCAGCCTCCCAAGTGCTAGGATCACATGTACCAGTTACCACACACAAGTCAGTACTTTCCGTGGAACAATGTTTTGTGTGTGTGTGTGTGTGTGTGTGTGTGTCTGTGTCTGTGTCTGTGTGTGTGTCTGTGTGTGTCTGTGTGTGTCTGTGTGTGTCTGTGTGTGTGTGTCTGTGTGTGTGTGTCTGTGTGTGTGTGTCTGTGTCTGTGTGTGTACATCAAGAGTTTACTTCTATCTGGAATCAGAACCCATGACCTGGGTTTGCAATGCAATTCTGTTGATTCAACAAAAATTTACTGTGAGTTTACTTTGTATCCAGTCTGCTCAAAGGCTGTGGCTCAAGGGTGATGGGACAAATGGCTCAGTCTTGACCTTGGTGTAGCCAGCATGTGTCCCTTGGTTCCAATATGACTTAAATGTGTCATGAGGGCACCAAGGCATGCACTGGACAGGGTGCAGGCTGGGCAGGGTGCAGGCTGGGCAGGCTGGAAGGGTCTTTCACATCAAGGGAATAGCATGTTCTAGGCATGAGACGTGGTAGAAAGCAAACTGTCCCACTTTGCTGTCATGTGGAACGAATGGCTCAGGGAGGTGGTGGGAAATGAGAACTAAATTTACTAAACGGTGCACAGCCTCATTAGCCAGGTGCCCTTCTCAGTAGCGCTGAGGCTATCCTGAAAGGAATCAAGCACTGCTCCGTAGCCTGAGGAAGACCCGTGAAAAGGGAGACTAGGGGCTGTGACACAGGAGGACAAGAGCTGCCATCTTGTTGGGGTCTCTGAACCAATTCTCAGAGCACACAACATATGTGAGAGATGTTGGTGGGTGCCATTGCTGCAGCTGAAGCCCCTGCTATTGTTTAGGGGGGAATATTAGCGATGGGAAGGTTCCTCCAAGGTCTTCCAAACTGGAGCAGAGAAGGCCTTTCTTTGTCTTGTACTAGGAGACAAGGCATGACCTCCAGGAAGGAAAGGGGCCCAGCTAGGAGCACCCAGAAGCTGGGAGTAAGCATGGTCCCTACAGAGGAACCAAGCAAGAGCTTGTCCTTTGCATCCTGTGGTCACAGAGCCTTGCCCTCTCCAGGCTACTACACACAGATCTCCACACTGGCGGATGCGCAAGAGAACGTGATGGAGTACCTGCATGTGCTTAGCCGTCCCATGGTCATCAACCACGACCACGACATCATCTGGACAGAGGCTTACATGGACAGCCGGGTGCGCACGATGATGGGTCCAGATGGGCAGGGAGGGCAGAGTTAAGGGGAGGAGCAAGCGGTGACATCTTGGTCCGGAGAGTCCAACATCGTGCCTCCGTAGGAGGAGCCATCAAGTGTGACACAAAGCCTTCAGTCCCCTCCTTCCTTCACAGTCCTCAGCTTAAGCTGCAGCCTCACTCTGTGTCCACCCACCCCAGAGGCCTAGATCCCTGCACAACAGACACCCCACCCCTGTGCTCCTGGACACTCCACATTACCCGCCATACCGTCCTCTCCCGCCAGCCATGGGAAGAGAATATTCACACCAGTGGTTCACCATTCTGTAGCATGTCACANGAGGTCTAGTGTTGGCCATCTCAGAGCTGGTAAGGCTTCTGCTCATAGGAACCCAGGCTCCTTCCTGCAGCCCAAGCCCCAACTCCCTGCTTCTAGGGGCTAGCATGGGCAATCCTACTGAGCCCCTTAAAGGAGACCACTCAGGAGTCCTCCTGGCTCACACACTTACTTACCTCTTGCTGACCTCAAACCCGTGTTACCCCCGAAGCTACCGAGATGGCTGAGAAGACACCATGCCCTTTCGGCTTTTCTTTTTCTGCACTCTGTATCTGAGGACAAGGGCACGTGCACTCTAGCATGTAACCATAGCTATAAATCACCTTGCCAAGCTGGGACCAAAAGCCTTAGGAATCCATTCTAAAGTTCCTTCAGTGCACCTGACCTGCTGGAGCGGGCTCTTCCCTGAAGCCTTGCCCAGGAGACCCCGTCTGTCCCACACTGATGGTTGAGACCACAGGGAAGAGCCTTCTTCACTTGTTGTCCCTCTATTGTCCGGGTGCCTGTTGGTCACAGGCTATCTGACCCTGGTTGGAGAAATGGGAGGGGAAAGAGGGAGGTAAGAGGAGAGAGGCTAAGACCTGCTTTGGTACTGTCTTGACATCCCCACATTGCATATGTACACTCATCCCTTCCTGCTAGTCCTCCCTCCATCCATCCCTGCCTCCCGCCCCCAGCCCAGCATGTGCTCCCTCTCTCCCATGTGCATGCTGGGGACCTGGCAGAAGGAACTTGCAATGCTAAACCCATGTTACAGGTTTGAGGTCAGCAAACTGCCAGGAAGCTGGGCAGTGGACTGTGGCAGCCACACCTAGGTAGCAGCCACACTTAGGTAGCAGGCAAGTGTGAGCCTCGCAGAGGAATTAGGAAGGAGGGGACAGTGGAGGGGACAGTGGCAGAGATAAATAAAGCCTTGCTTCACTAGGCCACTGTGCAGATGATTTCAGGCAGTTCCTGTCAGCCCAATTGAGGTACTCCACACTCAGCATGGCCTCCCAAAACCAGTGTTTGTCCCTGCCTGGAGACGAAGGCACAGTTTTATCTTCACTTAAAAAAAAATGTCCTCTGTCTCCTCAGTTAAATCCCCTGCTATCACACCTCCGAGCCTCCCCTTACTTATCCTATGCAATGTCGACATCCCTGAAAACCAGGCCCATGTGCAGATGCCTGGAGCCTTCAGGTCAAGGACAGTAGTTCAGTGAGAGGACAGGTAACCATGATCCAGAGCCAAGGGCACAGGGATAGCACACACTACCCAAGCATGGGACGAGGCCTAAGGGAGGTAGAGAGGGAGGCCAGGCCAAGGCTAGCTGCAGCTCCTCTGGCTTGGAGAGCCACAGCTCCTCGGGGGTCCTACAAGTCTTGGGTCGCTGGGAAGACTGAACCTAGAATAAAGGAGATACTAGTGCAGTCCATGCAGGGAACACCTTGATTCCCAGCTTCATGCTGAAACACCGGAGGAAGGGGAAGAGAAGAGTCAAAGCTGCCACTGGTCCAGGGAGGTCTAGTATGCACACGATGGCCTCCAGGCAACCTGAGCCACAGGCAGCTTGCACAGAGTGGTTGCTTCCACTTGGTGTCATTGTCATCTTCCTTCTAATAGAGGCACACGTGCAGGCCCCTTCCGAGGCAGCAGGGGAATCCCTTCCCGATCCTGAGTGGGCAGAACTAGGGGTCTGCGCCACATGTGTTAGGGGTGACCTGAAGCAGATGATGCCCAGATGCCCTGCCCTCAGGAAGTTGCTCCTAACCCGTGTCTGTATGTCTGAGCATCTGTGTAGAAATGTCTTCTTTTCTGCTTCCTGGCCTGGGCCATGTGGTGCAACGCACTCAGGTGTACATCAGAGGCTTCTGGGAAAGCTGTGCTATGCTGTACTCTGTTTGCTGGGCTTGGGGTCATCCTTGGTCTGCCCAGATGAGACTGCTTGGCTCACACACTGCTTTTGCTGAATGACACGAGCTGCACTAACGGCCTCTCCTCCCATCTCTCCCAGCCTTCCCCTGGCACTCCTGCTAGCTCCCCTTAGCATCCCTGCCTCTCCTGCAGGTGAAGGGAGTGCTAAGACTGTGTTCCCAACACTGCTCTGAATAACAGACTAGCAGCCGCCTGAGTCCGCTCCTCCTCTGATCTCTGCCCTCTCCTCCCCGCAGCTCTTCACCTCAGAGGCACAGAGCCCGATGCTCCTCACCACAGTGGCCATGCCCGTCTTCAGCAAAAAGAATGAAACAGTGAGTGGCCCTTCCCTAGCCCGCAGCGTGGAGGGTAGAGTTCTGCCCACTGAGCTTCACAGCCAACCACAAGAGTTGGGTGCAGTTTCCCAAGCCCAATCCTGGGCCAGCTACAGAAGAACCTCCTGGCCAACTATGGGGCTGATGTCTGTGTTGTCCCCCAAGCTCCTGCAGGCCTGTTGGGGGTGCTTTATTCTTGAGATAGAAGGCTATGGGGTCTTCTGCTAGCCTTCCAGGTTAATCACACTTAACTAGCCAAAGTGGGTAGACTCTTGCTTATAGGTGAAGGCCTCTAGTGAGGGGATTTCTAGAGCTTTTCATAGTCTGTCTGGTGAGAAAACACTTCCCTATGGGTCCCTTGTGCTATAGAGACTACATAAGTTATGGTCCTTTTATTTCATCCTCTGGCATGAATATTAATATTTCACTTAGCTTTGTGTTTCGTTTAAATGTTACTACTTAAATATTAATACAGGGCATTAATCTTCCTAACAGCTGAGCTTGCCCCTGGGGCCCCATCTGACAGTCTACATTGTTATTTGGAGGAGCTCAGCCTACAGTCTAACTGCAAAGGAAGATCAGTAAATGCTCCCCTTTCTGGGCTCCAGGGAGGCCTAGAGTCTAGTCTGGGTAGCCCAGGTTTCCCTGACCTTTGCATTGTCCCTTCTAGAGATCCCATGGCATTCTCCTGGGTGTGGTGGGTTCTGACGTGACCCTAAGAGAGCTCATGAAGCTGGCACCCCGATATAAGGTGAGCCTGAGGGGATCCCAGAGGGATGGTACCTAAGCCGCAGCGCTCCATTGCTGTGACAAAACTCAGCTCAAAGGGAAGAGAGATTTCTTTGAGCTCACAGTTTCAGTTTCTTGGCTTCTGTTCATGGTTGCTTGACCAAAGAGCGGTAGGTGGAAGCATGTCCCTGGCTTACCATGATCCCTATTTAACACTTGCTGCTGTTTTCAACGATCCCTTCCCCTCATCCCCTGCCTAGCCATCTAGCATGTCTAATGCCCTCCACCCTTGACCTTGGCAGCTTGGGGTACATGGCTATGCCTTCTTGAACACTAACAATGGCTACATCCTCTCTCATCCTGACCTCCGACCTTTGGTAAGTACAGCCTGGAGATTCTAACAATATCAGATTTGGGGACAGTTCAAATAAATAAATAAATAAATAAATAAATAAATAAACAAACAAACAAACAAGGCTAAAATTCCTCCAATCATACAAGAGGAAACTCGACGTCATTGTACCTGTTTCCAAATGATTATCTAGGAGGATGCCCAAGGCAAAAAGCACATGGAATGATTGGTGAACAGACCAGAGAGCAGGTGATACAGGCTGGGCTTGTGAGAATGGCGTCCTGCAGGACAGCCCAGTTTCCATTACTGTAATAAAACATCTGCAATAGCACACTTATAAAGGAAGAACTATTTCGGTCCATAGCTGGTTAAGCCTGGTGCTTTATGCTCTGGTGGGGTGCGTACAGCACAGCATGGGACAGAATGAACCTGTTGACCTCAAAAATACAGTGAGAAAGAGACTCCAATTCTGTAACCCTCTTTAAGGACATTAACCCTCTCACTGGGCTTTTTATCTCCAAACATTCCAGCGTTTTCCAGCAGTGTCATGCTGGAGCCCAGCCGCCCATAAAGAGGCCTCTGAGAGTTGTGTAAGAGGCAAACCATGAGGAAGAGATGGCTCAGCAGCTAAGAGCACCTCAGTTTAGTCCCCAGAACCCTCTTCAGCCAGCTCATAACACTCTTTAACTCCAGTCCCAGGGGATGGGATGCCTCTGGTCTCCACGGGCACCTGCGTCCACATGTACACAACCACAGATACACACATACACTTAATTTGAAATCAAATAAATCTCTTTTAAGCTTGATCACTGCAGACATTTATCACAAACCCTTACTGCCTTGGTGATTCCATCCCTCCTACCATCTGACAGATGGATCAGCAGAGCCCCAGAGGCCCAAGAAGGGAATGTGAACAATGAGTTCACAACAGAAATAGCAAGGCCCTCTCACAAGGGCAGTGAAGGCTCCCTGAGGGTGCCTTCGATGTCACCTAGGAACCCTGTCCCCTTCTGACTCTGTCCAGGAGCTGTGGGTATTTTCACATGGGTTCTCCTGGGCACCTGGTATCTGAATACTCTATGTCCAGGGATTGGCCTTGTCCACAGGGGCAATGGCCACACTGCTGGTGTGATGGTGGAGGGATAAGGGGGGGGTGCATCTAAAGGCCTGGAGGCATCTTAAACCTACTGTCTTCTGAGGAACCCCAAGAGGTTTGGATAGCAGAATTAACAAAGGGGCTTCTCTGCCTCGGGAGTCATTTGGGAAGACCAGCTGAACTAAGTCTCATGGCAGTTAGCTCAAGTGGATACAGAATCTCCTAAGACATCTGACTCAAGGTAAATGGTAGGGCTCAGATGGGAGACACATTGCTCTATCCCCACTCTCTTCCCAATTCAGACTCAACAGGGCATTTATCTGAACTCATAACGGACAGCCTTATACTAACAGGTTCTTGGACCAGTGGTATCAAGTGACTCACAGAGAGAGAACATGTAGGTTGATCCCAGAGTTGACATATAGAATTAAGGGGCATATAGAATTAAGGAATATTTAGAATTAAGGGACATATAGAATTAAGGGACATATAGAATTAAGGGGCATATAGAATTAAGGGATATTTAGAATTAAGGGACATATAGAATTAAGGGACATATAGAATTAAGTGGCATATAGAATTAAGAGACATGGATCAGAAACCCACCTGCATGCATCCATCTAGGTAACTCACATGAATAATGCTTTCACTAGCCAGTTCATATTGGGGACCTACTGTGTGCCTGACATTATCGTGTTAGTAAGAGTGCTGTAAACAGAAGAACATATCTAATCAACATCTAATGTGTAAAGGCATGTAAACAACATGAACTGCTTACCAAAGGACACAGTGGGGCTTACACTGGGTACCGCTTAAGGAAGGTATTATCAGGAAAGCAAATGGTGAAATTACAGAAAGCAAAACTATAGAGAATGTTCCTAGCAATAGAATAAGAAAGGTCAAGAGACGTGCTGGGGGCCTAAAAACCTTTCTATGTCAATGTCCCCAACCAAATGAAGTCATATGTTTATTCTGAGAAGCTAAGGATGGGCTACAATCTGTCAGGTATAGCTGAGACTTAGGAAACGGCACTGGACTGTTGCCAGAGAGACCGCTCAGGTAGAAGGAGACAGGGCAGCAGTAATGGCCCTGGACCTCAGGAAGGCTGAGGACAGAACATTGTGTGGGCCAGGGGTAAGGAGGCGATCAGAGCATGCGCAGTGGAGCGACATCCATACTACAATCAGGAGAGAACAAAGCAAAACCCAAGTAAATGAAATAACCAGCAGAAATAAGATACGCAATGATGGTGACCTCAACTCCCAAACATCTCCTGGGGACCCATTTACAGAAGTAGATGGTGCTATTTTTAAGATGCTCTAGTGATAAACTCTCCTCTTTTATTGATGGCACTACTAAACTCAACCAGGGAAGTACCATGGGCGTAATTACAGATAACATGATGATATCTGTCAGGGAGAGAGAGTGAGAAAGAGCAAAAGAGGGAGAGAGGGGGGGAAGAACAAGAGAATGACTCTGCTCGGAGAATTGGTTCAGCGATCTGTGTCAAATTTTGGAGACAGGTGGTTATTAAGCACTGCAGATCTGCCCTTGGATCTGACCAATTTAAAAAAAAAAAAAACATCAAGATGAGATGCTTCTGCAGATGCCTTAAAATCTGGGGGAGAAAGTGATTGCTCATGAAGCATTCTAAAATGATCATCTGAGATTAACAAGATGAAATACATGAGAAATAGGTGGGCGCTCTGCAAACTGAACACCCACGTGTGGGCGAGCACCACGTGAGAACACTGAGGGGATTTGCCTGGCTTATGGCGCCATCTGGGCAGCCAAGCTGGCCTGGCTGTCCGAGCAGCCAGCAGAAACCCAGGCAGAGGCCACAGTGCTTCAGTTCAAACCACACCTCTCTCTCCTCCTGGCCAGACTCCATGAGCAATATTGATTTTTTTTCCCTGACAGCTCCATTTTCAGGGTGACATTGACAGAGCTGAACATCTTCAGAGAGCTGAGGTATCTTCAGACTACTGGAAATGTTTAGCTGGAGACAGTCAAGTCTTAGAAGTGACAAGATTAAGCATCCCAAGCCCTGTCAGGAGGAACACGTTCTAGGTGGTTCCACATGAAAGCTGACAAGAAGAAGTAAAAGTTAGGAGACAGATTTGAACTCCACAGGGCAGAGAACTTTCTAGTAATAAGACCTGTCCAAACTGTGACAAGTTGTCTCTCAAAATAGGGAGGGAGATGCCTGACATGAGAAATGCATGTACACACACACACACACACACACACACACACACACACACACACACCAGGAGGCTCAGAGGCCATCTGTAGCACACATTGGTCAAGCTTTGCACTGAGTGTAAGTTTGGTGTGGCTCATCCTGGGAGATTATGGGATGCCTTGATTTTATGAGGGTACTTGAAAGATTTTAAAGAAGAGGGAAGGGGAACAGGGTGCATGTTATAACCCCACCTTTTCCATCCTGTCTGGCTCACTCCAGTACAGAGAAGGCAAGAAGCTGAGACCCAAACCCAACTACAACAGTGTGGACCTCTCGGAAGTGGAGTGGGAGGACCAAGCTGAAATTGTGAGTGGGAAGCTTTTCCCCAGTTAGCCCGGTAACAGGCAAACGAGCACTGAGTGCCCTGGGAGTGCCAAGGCCGCTGGGCGAGCAGTTGGATTCTGTGCCTATGATTCTTTCAGCAACTGTGCATATCGAGCCACGACCCTGGTGTCACAGGCTGAGCGCATGCCTATAAGCCCAGCCTGGTTTCAGGGTTGTCATGTTTAACGTCTAGTCTCCATACCTCATCCTAGAGGAGAACATGTCTCAGCAACACACCCCTATATTCCAGAGCATCCTTCCCTCAGAGCTCTGCCTCAGTGAGAGCCCACAACTGTGAGCCAGTGGCACCTAGGCTCAGGTCCATCTTCCCTCCTAGAAGTCTGCTCAGAAGAAAAGGGGAGAGCCAGTGTCCCAGGGATCCTAGGACATGGTCAGAGCCCAGATCCAGGTGAACTGGCACCAATCCCCTTTTCTTTCCTCTTAAAGCTGAGGACCGCCATGATCAATGGAGAAACGGGGTCTCACTCCATGGACGTGAAGGTGCCACTGGACAAAGGGGTAAGGAGCTAAGTGACAGTGCCCACGAGTTCCAATCAGGCAGCACTGAGCCTGGACTTGGACTTCACTGTGACTTGGTGGTGTGAAGAGAAAGGGAAAGCCGTGGGGTAGAAAGGGCTCTGTTGACCTCACGGATGCTCGTCTTTGGAGACCGCTGGCTGTGGAGGTTGCGCAGATCACTGGCAGCTCTTCTTCCCTCCGCTGCCTGCTACTTGGCCCTTTGGTTGTTTATGACAGAAAGGGAGAAAGTGACAGTTAATTTTGCAAACTGCCAGAAGCTCTGCTAAAATGTGTCGCATGGGGAAAGGTTGGGAATGTTCACTCCTCCCTTAAGTTGATTTCCATCCAAACACTGAGAACGGAGACAAATGCCCTTACTACAGAGAAGCAAAACCGGAAACCCCCTGCTGCCTCTACAGACCTGTGTGTCATTAGAAAAGACCGTTTCATCTTCTCCCTCAAATGATTCTGACGCATCCTCTGAATTCACACGGTCCCTTGACATATTAACAAATGTCACCTCCTCCTGTACAGCCACCCCCACCGCCTCCTTCCTTACCCACCTGCCTCCGCTCAAAGAACACAGCATCTGTCTGCAGCAATTAGACCTGAGTCCTTGCCTTGTACACAGATCTCTGCAGAGGACAAACCAAGAGGCACTAGCCAGTGTCTCTTCTACACAGGGCATTGGTCTCCACCAGGACTGCTGTGGGTCCTTCTGCCCCATCAGGCACACTGGGAGTATCGGTAATGCCAGATCAACTGAGATAACTGATATCAAGAGTCACAGTCCCTTCTGTGTCTTCAACATGTCCTAAGACATGTCCCAGCTGCCAGGATATAGAACCTAGCATGAGAAACCTCATGTGCACATGGCCACTTAGCAGCCAGAACAGCTGTGCTATGGACATCACAGTGGCACACACAGTGGGCAGAGTTTGCTCTCACCCTTGTCTCCCAGTACCAGGGTCCTCTCAAGGCATCTCCAGTGCTCCTCAAGTCACTAGGCAGAGTGCTAACCAGAACAGCAGTCTGAGCCTGCACAGGAACTTCTTCCTTCCTGGGAAATTTGCTCATTACTGCTAATAAGCCATTGCAGTATGTCAGGACTTCCTTAGACATTAGTGCATCAAAAGAAGCAGGATGCTGGTGGCAGTTGTAGCTTTAGCACTGGCTTCATAGCACACAGTTGCTGCATCTTCCTACTGCTAATAGCGCTGATAATGAGAGTCTCAGAGGCGGGACTGTACACGTGCCCATTTATTCAGCCGACTACAAGGCAGGTTCCTGACTGGCCGCATCTAGCAGATGAAGACTTTCAGAGAAGCCAGAAATGAGTCTAGGATCACAGCAAATCACAAATTCTAACCTTTGAGACATGTATACTCACAGTGCCATTCTTAAAGACTCCAAATTGTCTGGAAAAAATATTTTTCTTTATAAGATTAAATTATGAAGTAACAGGTTTCCTTATGGCAGTTTCCTACATACTTACCCCCCCAGTCACCCTCCCCAACCTTCTCATGCCCCATCCTTGGTTCTCCACATTTGCATTACATTTGTTCTATTACGCTCCCTACCTCTCTCCTTTAAGATCTCTTTTTCCCTTTCACGTGCTCCTTTCTGGTTTCCTAACCTCTACACACACTTGGATATATACATATACATATACATATACATATACATATACATATACATATGTTTATACATATACACACATGTATATATGTATATATACACATATATTTGTGCATATGTTATTATATATAATTATATGTTTTATATAATATATAATGTGTATTTTATAATATATGTATTATATGTGTATACATATATTTATAATTAGAAGCTAGGACTCATGTGATAGAAAACACACAGCGTTTTTCTTTCTGAGCCTGTCTATCACACTCAGTGTACTTTCCAGTTCCATCCTGCCCCATTTTGGCTAGTTCCCTCCCCGCCCCCCCCCCAGACCTTGCCCCCATCTGCTTCTTGTCACATGTATTCCCTCATCTTCTTTTCTTACCTCCTCTACCATGTTTCCCGGCCCTTCAGGATTCCCTTTCAAATTGCATAACCTTTGCACACGGATACCTAAATACTACATTTATACAGATGCCCACCCATATGTCATTTTAAATCTAGATCTCACATATGGGTGAACACGTGGAGTATTTGTCTTTATTAGTCTGGCTTATTTCACTTAACACAGTGATCTCCACTTCCATCCATTCTTCTGCAAAAGTTCTGATTTCACTTTTCTTTAGGGAGTTCTAAAACTCGTGTGTGTGTGTGTGTGTGTGTGTGTGTGTGTGTGTGTGTGTTACTTCTGTTTTGAAATCTGTTGATGGACATCTGTAGTGACACGTTTTGAGAATTCTGGAATTTGGACTTCTTTAAAAAAAAAAAAACTATAAGTATATGTTTTCGTTTTAATCCCAGGTGTGGGATGTGGAGCTGCTTCACAGCAGCTGACTGTGATTTGCCTCATGCTCTAACAGAGGAGTGGTTTTGCCAACTGCAAATAGTTTCTGCAACTGTGTGATGTTTGGAATTCTGGGAATCTTTCACGGGCTATATATATGCTAGAGCCCCAATAGGTAGGGTTAGTGGTTGGTGTTCGTTCAGGAGTGTTGGTTGTGGTTTGTTAGTAGTTGTATTCAAAGAAGAAACAAGAAAAAATAAATTATATTCAAGAATCTATCTATCTATCTATCTATCTATCTATCTATCTATCATCTGTCTGTCTATCTATGTCTCCATCTCTCCCTCTATCCTGTTTCTCTCCTATCTAGTGTTAGGGGGTGAAATGGGGAGATAAAGGGCAGGAAAAAGAACCCACAAAGTAACAAAGACCAGCGGCAGACATCTAGGCTGTTCATTTCTTAGCTATTATGAGCAGAACAGCAATAAACAAGGAAGGACGAGAGGCCCATGTGGTATGTTGACTTAGATTCCTTCAGGCGCACACCCAAAGGTGATATAACTGGGTCACATGGCAGTCTGTGCTTTGGGAAAGTGCCATACTGATCTCCATAGTGACTAGACAAGTTTATGTTTCCACTGGCACTGTATAATGGTTTCAGTGTTTGGTTCTGTGGTTCCTTACATGGTCTATAAATTAATTTGTTCCCACTCTTTAGGCTGTCTCTTCCTGCTAGAGACAGCTTCGTTTGCTGTGCATAAGGCTTTTTACCCCTGTGACCCTGTTTGTCAGCTCTTAGGATGCTGTGCCACTGAGGTCCTTTTCAGAAAGTCCTTCCTATGTCTGTATCCTGAAGTTTTCCCCTATGCTTCTTCCAGCAGCTTCTAAGTTTTAGATGCTATATAAAAGGCCTTGATTTGTTTTTAATTGACTATTGAGCCAGGTCAGTTACATGAACCTAATTCTATTAACTTGCATATAGAACCCAGTTTTCCCTAGCACCTGTGTTGAAGTCTTTCTTCTCCCCAATGTATATTTTAATGCCTTTGTCAGACATTAGGGGGCTCTGTGGGTTTCTCTTTAGATTTTCTATACTGTTCCACTGACCTACATGCCTGGGTTTGTGCCAATACCATGCTGGTTTGTTACTATAACTGTATGATGCAAGTTGAGATCAGGAATTACGATACCTCAAGCATTATTCTTTCTGCCAAGAATTGTTTGGGTTTATCAAGGTCATATCAGTTAAGGTTCTCTAGTGGAAACAGAACTGATAAAAAGAATTTATATCAAGAAATAAAATGGATCAGGTCTTGGCCCCAACAAGCTGTTCTGACTTCCATACCTTGACTTGTAGGATGTTTTCAGAAGTTCCCTCCATTTCTGACAACATTGGTCTTAGCTCTTCTTGGGGGGTTAGGTAAGACTTGGGTGGTGAATTCATCTGTCTTGGGCTTTTCTTTTTTCTTTCTTTCTTTCTTTTTTTTTCCAAGACAGGGTTTCTCTGTGTAACCTTGGCTGTCCTGGAACTCACTCTGTAGACCAGGCTGGCCTCGAACTCAGAAATCCACCTGCCTCTGCCTCCCGAGTGCTGGGATTAAAGGTGTGCACCACCACCGCCCAGCTGGGTTTTTCTTTGTGGAGAGACTTTCTGTACAACTTCACTCTCATTGATTGCTGCAAACACATTTAAGTTGTTTCTATCCTGCTGACTTAAATTTGATTGATCATTTGTGTACAAAAAATGTATCCCTTTCTTCTAAATTTTCTAGTTTACCTTTTTTTTTTTTTTTTAGAATATGAGTTTTCAAAATATTTCTTAATGGTCCTCTGGATTTCATTGAACTCTGTAGTAACTTTTGCTTTTTATCTAATTTTATTAATCTGGGTCTTTCTTTTGTTTGTTTTGAGTAAAGGCTTATCTTATTTATTTTTTCAAAATACCAAGTTTATTAAGTCTATACGTTATTTTTTAAATTTTATTAATTTTTGCCCTTGTCTTTATTATTTCTTGCCATCTACTGCATTTGGTCTAGATTCAGTTTGTTGTTCTAAGTCTTGAGGTACATCATTAGGTTATTTATTTTGAATCTTTCTGGCTTTTAAAAATACATTTATTTATTAATTATGTGTATATTTGTTTATTTAGTATGTGCATGTGTGTGGTACATACACACACACACACACACACACACACACACACACACACACCCATGGTTTGCCTGTAGAGATCAGAGAACAGCTTGTGGGTGTTGGAGTTCTCGCCTTTCACCATGCGATTCGAGGGATGAAACCCAGGTCATCAGCCTTAGCAGCGAGCAGCTCTACCTCTTGAGTGATCTCCATAGCACTGTCCTTATTTTGCAGTGTAAGCACACATAGCTGTAAACTTTCCACTTACAACTGCTTTATCTGTATCCCAGTTATGGTGAGATATGCTTGTATTCATTTGATTCTAGAATTTTTTATTTTCTCCTTGCATTCTTTAATGACTCTGTAGTGATACAAGAGTGTGTTGTCCAAGACATAATAAAGGAGCCTGTGATGGTTTGAATGAGCACGGCCGCATGGGTTCTGGAATGCTTGGTCCCCAGTTAGTGGAACTGTTTGGAAAGGATTGGGAGATGTGTCCCTGTTGGAGTAGGTATGTCTCTCAGGGTGGGCTCTGAGGTTTCAAAACCCCACACCAGGCTCTCTCTCTCTCTCGCTCTCGCTCTCTCTCTCTCTCTCTCTCTCTTTCTTCCTGCTGCCTGTGGGTCAAGTGGCACACGCCTTTAATCCCAGCACTTGAGAGGCAGAGACAGGCGGATTTCTGAGTTCGAGGCCAGCCTGGTCTACAAAGTGAGTTCTAGGACATCCAGGGCTATACAGAGAAACCCTGTCTCAAAAAGCAAAAAGAAGAAGAAGAAGAAGAAGAAGGAGAAGGAGAAGGAGAAGGAGAAGGAGAAGAAGGAGGAGAAGGAGGAGGAGGAGGAAGAGGAGGAGAAGAAGAAGAAGAAGAAGAAGAAGAAGGAGAAGAAGAAGAAGAAGAAGAAGAAGAAGAAGAAGAAGAAGAAGAAGAAGAAGAAGAAGAAGAAGAAGAAGAAGAAGAAGAAGGTTCTTAGCTACTGCTCCAGCACCATCCCTACCTGTCTGTGTGCTCCCACACTCCCGCGATGACAATGGACCAACCCTCTCAAGCTGCAAGCAAGCCTCCAAGGCTTTCTTTTATATGAGTTTCCTTGGTCATTGTGTCTCTTCACAGCAATAGAGCAGCAACTAAGACAGTACTGAAGACCCAGGGATGGATGGAGTACTTCCAAACAATAGAGGTCAAATTTTACAAACCTTTAACCAACAGTATACTAAATGGGTAGAAACTGAGGGTCTTCCCTTTGGATTCTGAAATGAAACAAGATTATCAAGCTCCTGGCCCTTATCCAATACAGTCCTCACCATTTCAAAACAACAAGACATGAGAAAGATAAAAGGGATAAAAATAAGAAAGAATTCAAATTATCTCTGTATGCAGACAGCATAATTGCATACTTAAAAGACACTATAGACACCACCAGAAGATTCCTCGATCTAATAAACACTTTCATTAAAGTTCCAGGGTGCAAATTCAACATACAAATATCAGTAGCTTTCTTAAATGCCAGCAACAAACTTGGTGAGAAATAAGTTAAGAAAAAAACATCCCTGAGAGTGGGGAGGTCTGGTGGGATGGGGCGTATGCATGGGGACATCTTCTTGGAGACTGGGATAAGAGGTGTGGGATGTGGAACAGTTGGAGGGTGGACCAGGAGAGATATAAAGTCTGGATTGTAAAAAAAAAAAAATTAAACAGTGAATAAATTAAAAAAGGAAAAAGAAACTTATATATAAGTAAAGGAGAGACAGGGAAAAAAAAGAAAAGAAAAAAGAAGAAAACACCCTCTTCACAGTGTTTTCTGAAATTTAATTAGGCACCTAGGAATAAACCTAGCCCAAGAAGTGAAGGGCCTATGCAGTATAAGCTTTAAGGCACTGAAAAGAGAAAAGACAATGGTAGGTGGTGGAAAGACCTTCTACACTTATGGACCAACAGAATTGGTTTTATGAACACAGCTGTGCCACCAAAAGTAGTATACAAACGCATTGCAACAGGAAAATGCTAATGACAGTTACATAAAACTAGGGGAAAAGTTCAAAATTTTGTATGGAAACAAACACACACAAGCAAAAAGCCATGTGTAGCTGAAGCCCTCCTTGGTGGAAAGGCTGCTTATGAATATCACAGTCTCTTACTTCAAATGACACCATAACCATAGTGACGAGACAGCATGGTAATGCCACCAAAACAGACATATTTACCAAGCAGAGAGAGGACCCATGAGTAAGCTCACACAGAAATATTTGACAAAGGTGTCAGAAACATCCACTGGGGTTGGGGGGTGGGGGGAGACAGCCTATGCAACAAGTAATTTGACAAAACTGGATATCCACCTGAAAAGAAATAAAATGTGCTCATATCTTTTATATTGCACAAAAGTCAACTCAAAAATAGGTAAAATATATTAATTCCGATCTTAAGCACTAAAATTGCATGGCATCAGAAAAATGTCCATGCTCCTGTAAACAAACCCTAATGAAACTAATTCTGTCATCCCCCACCAAAGAAGACAGGAAAGTGGACGGGAGATAATTAGGAGAAGTGGGGGGGGGGGATTTAGAGGCATGGGAGGGGCAGGAAACAGTGGGTGTCCTGGTTACTCTATTCCTGGGACCAAGGCAGTTTGTGAAAAGGAATAATTTGTCTGACAGTTCTGCAGTTGGACCCATAATGGCAGAGCAAAGGCATGATCAAAGATGGCTGGAGTCGGAGCTCAATTTCAATCCACAAGCAGAAGGGAGAGAGGGGAGGCTGGGAATGGCCTGAGTCTTTCGAAGCCTTCAAGCCAACCTCCCAGAGATACACATCCAACAAGGCCACACCCCCAGATCCTTCCCAAACAATTCCCACTGAGGACCATGTATTCAAACATACGCACCTATGGGGACCATTCTCACTCAGACTGCCATGGTGGGGTGGTGGGTGAACATGACTGAAGTGCATTATGAAAATGTCATAAGGAAACACACTGTAGTATAAATCAATATGTGCCAATAAAATAGTGTAAGAGAAATTTGAGCACATAATAAAAGTCCCCATATACCACCACCCCCCAAAAGACACCGGCATGGCAAGAACTTTATTTTTGTCATTTTGTTTTGTTTTGTCTTGTCTTGTTGAGATAGACTCTCTCCGTGTAGTTATGGCTGTCCTGGAGCTTGCTATGTAGACAGGCCAACCTTGAACTCAGCGATCCACCTGATTCTGCCTGCCCAGTGCTGAGATTTAAAGTGTGACCCACCATGCTCTGCTGGCAAAAACTTTCTAACCAGGAGCCAATAGCACAGGAATAGCCCCAAGAATTGACTACTGGGGTTATATAAGAAGCTTCTGCAAAATGAGAGAAACTTGATCAGAGTGAACAGATGTCTAGAAAATGGGAGAATTTTTGAACTGTGCCTCAGAGAGGTGGTTAATAACTAGAATAAATTAAAAACTGAGAAAAAAAATTAAACACCTACAGAACAAAACTACCAATCAACAAGTTGTCTGTGAAGTGAATAGGTGAGTCTCAAGAGAGCACAACACAAAGTTCACTTTTGCATGGCAGAGTAAAGTTTCAATGTCTGTGTGTACTGTGTTTTTACTAGCCAGAAGGGGTGAAAGGAAATGTGTAATAGAATGTGTGTGACATGAAAGCAGGTAAGAGGGTACCAGGAATGGGAAGGCAAAAGAGGAGAAGGAGGCATAACAAAAGTTTAAAGCCAGGCATGGTAGTGCACACCTTTAGTCCCAGCACTCGGGAGGCAGAGGCAAGTGGATCTGTATGAGTTCAAGACCAGCCTAATCTACATCAGGAGTTCCGATGAGCCAAGGTGTACTTTGCATGCTAACTAAAATTTTTAAATTTAAAATTGGAAAAGTGATTTATTTCTTTATTTATATAATATATAAAATTATATAATATATAAAATTGCAAACCTATCCACTGTGGGATGAGTGACTTTCTAGTGGCTACATGACTGAAAAGTTGTCTGCCCCCAGATCCTCAGGGCTGCTATTCTCTGGGTGGGATGAGGACACGTGAGCCCTTTCCCCAGATCCTCTGTGAATGCTTGAGTTTAGTCTTGTGCCTGCTCCACGTAGGAGACTGCAGCTTCTATGAGCACAAGAGCATGTCATGTTCTATGTTTTTTAACCTTTAGCCAAGTGTGGAAGAGCTTAGTGTGTCACGGCTGTCCAGGTTGTGGGACCATCTGGGAATATGAGTGTGTAGGCCAAGTTGAAATAGTCTGTGAGGCTGGGCCTGAGCACCTGTGGGTAATTATTTGAGATTTTTCCTGGATGCAGGGTCTAAGGGAACACCTGGGTGTTAGGGGCAGAAGATATAAGGAGTTTGGGGGTTGTTGTTGTTGTTGAGACAGGGTTTCTCTGTGTAGCCCTGACCTATAGCTCACTCTGTTGACCAAGCTGGCCTCGAACTGAGAGATCCACATGCATCTGCCTCCTGAATGCTGGGATTAAAGATGTGTGACATCACTTCCCAGCTTACAAAATTGTTTTTATTGCTGCTTTAGTCTTATTGCTGGTTATGGATCTGCTGAAATTATTTATTTCATCTTGGTTTAAATTTGGTTGGTCATGTGCATCTAGAAACTAGTCCACTTATTTTAGATTTTCCAATTGGCTGGAATATATGGGTTTTTAAAGATTTATTTATTTTATGTATATGAGTACACTGTCATCATCTTCAGATGCACACTAGAAGAGGGCATCAGATCCCATTACAGATGGTTGTAAGCCACCACATGGTTGCTGGGAATTGGACTCAGGACTTCTGGAAGAGCAGTCAGTGCACCTAACCGCTAAGCCATCTCTCCAGCCCTAGAATATATGTTTCTTTAAGGTATATTCTTAGAATTTCCTGAATTCCATTGGTATCTGTTGTGTCTCCCCTTTCATCTCTAATTTTACTAATGTGGGGCATTCTCTTTCATTCTTTCTTTTGGATAATTTGGCTGAGGACTTGTCAGTCTTGTTTCTCTTTTCAATGAACCAATTCTTGATTTCATCCACACCTTGGCTTGTTTTTGTTCTTTCTGAAACAGAGTTTCATTACTTCCCATCCTGATCTTAATTATTTCCCCCCATCTACTGCCTTGGAGTTTGGTTTGTTCTTGGCTTTCCAAGTCCTTCAAATACATCATGAAGTTACTTGAGTTCTCTATTTTTTATGCAGTTACCTAGTATAAACTTTGCCTTTAAGTCGGCCTTCCTTGTGTCCCATAGCTTTTGGTATGTGTGCTTTCCTATTTACTGCATCCTAGATTTTTTTTTTTACTTCTTACTTGATTTCTTCAGTAATCTCTTCATCATTCAAGTGTTTTGTTTCATACCCATGAGTTTCTGTACTTTCTACATGTTCTAATGTTATTGATATTTATTTTATTGTGGTCACATACCATATAAGATGTTATTTCAGTTTTCCTGTATTTGTTGAGATTTGCTTTGTTCTAATATGTAATCTGTCCTTGAGACTGCTTTGTGGACTGGCAAGAATGTGTATTCTTTAGTGTTAACATGTCTAAGTCCATTTGGCTTAAGAAGTTATTTAACTCCAGAGGTTTCTCTGATTAGTTTTTTCCCCTAGATGACCTATCTATTGGCGGGAATGGGGCATTGAAGCCACCCACCATCACTGTGTTGTGGCTGACCTGTCCTGGGGTTGATTGAAGCCACCCACCATCACTGTGTTGTGGCTGACCTGTCCTGTGGTTGATTGAAGCCACCCACCATCACTGTGTTGTGGCTGACCTGTCCTGGGGTTGATTGAAGCCACCCACCATCACTGTGTTGTGGCTGACCTGTCCTGTGGTTGATTGAAGCCACCCACCATCACTGTGTTGTGGCTGACCTGTCCTGTGGTTGATTGAAGCCACCCACCATCACTGTGTTGTGGCTGACCTGTCCTGTGGTTGATTGAAGCCACCCACCATCACTGTGTTGTGGCTAACCGGTCCTGTGAGTGGTCCCTGATCTGAGACCACCAGAGCAGCTTAGTTTTTAACATTGATTTACAATCAAGATGGCCTCTGGCCTGCTGTCCGCAAGCCATAAACAAGGACCAAATGGAACTTCTCTCTGTCACCTACCCATCCACTGGAGGAAGCACTGTCTCACCAAAGCCCACATCTGGGCTTGCTGTGGGGACTGTGGGCTCACTTGGGGGACTGTGGGCTCACTGTGGGGTCTGTGGGCTCGGTGTGGGGTTTGTGGGATTGCTGTGGGGCTATGGGCATGCTTGAGGGCAAGATTACCAACTTTGCTGAGCCTGACCTTCCAGGCTGTGGTTTCTACTTCCCTGCCTCACCCGTACCCCCATGAAACTAAGTCCTGACTTCTCCATGTTCCCACCTCTTCTTTGATACCCTTTCACTTCCTCTATAAATTACTAAAACTCTCTCTCTCTCTCTCTCTCTCTCTCTCTCTCTCTCTCTCTCTCTCTCTCATAGTCTATTTTTTTTTTCTAGCAGTTTTTCGAGATGTTAAGTAGGTAGGATCAGGGGAGAGAAATGTCCCACTTTCCCTGGGAAGATGTTAGCCAAATATACACATCCCAGCTTTTGATATTTCCAGCCCTGGTGTCACCTGACTGTTCCAAAGGAAGCCTAGGCTTGTGCTACCTGCAGAGTCCAACATGGCAGCCACACAGGCAATCTAAGCTACATTTGATGTTGGCTAAAATTAACTAAGGTGTTTCAAGTGCTGAGCTGGCCACATGGGCTAGGCAAGCCTACACCTTAAAGATAGCATCCAAAAAGTCAGTGTGCTGACCTATGAGCTGTTTATGCCCACAAAAGGGGCTGTGGTGGTTGATTAGAGAAGAGGTGAAGAGTGAGGGAGGCACAGAGCGATGACAAGCAGACGCGGGCGTAGACCAAGGGCGGGCAGCCAGCACCTCGCTGTCACTTAGCCGGGACACTTTTCTTTTTCTTTCAGAAGCGAGTTCTATTCCTGACCAATGACTATTTCTTCACAGACATCAGTGACACACCTTTCAGGTGAGGGGATGACGTTAAAAGCCAGGGATTCAAGATGGAGCACAAGTAACCACCAGCTTGAGATGGACTTCCGGGTTTTGAGAGTGGAGTTAGCAGTTTTGTGCTATTAGCAAAAGATGCTGGTCAGCTAGCATTCAGGAAACGAGAGCTGCTATGCCTAAATGTCTGGTTCTGCAGTCAGTCTCCTAGTTCGAATCCCAGCTGCACCACTAACTGGCTTTGGGACCTGAATCAAGGCACTCTCTGTGCCTCAGATGTGTCACCTATAGTGTGAATGGTGACAATAGCACTTCTTGGCTACGTTGGTGACTTGACACCGTCTATGTAGATGTTGAGACAAGGTAGTAGGATAAGAAGATCCGAGTCAAATCGCTCTAAGCTTTCCTCCCTCGTTTCCCGGTAGAGTTCAGACTCCCTGCACAGACAGCCTGCTAGAATACCTGAGAACTTCTCAAGACTGCTAACTCCCCAGCCCATGCAAACCAACTGCACTGGAGCTGTGAGGCAGAGCCCGGGCACCACGACTTTTAATGCTCCCCTGATTCAAATCTAATGTGCTACCAAGAGATGGGTGCAGCAGGAAAGAAACCTAGGGTGATCATGGAAACCTCTGAACGGTTTAGGTGGTCCCTGGAAGTTCAAGACCTCCTTAAGGAACATGGGAGCTGTGGGGAATCACGGTCTGGGGCACTTCTGGGGCCCTTCATGGGAAGAATGACTGATAAATTAGCAGTGCCTCTGGTTCTCAAAGGGACAACCAGTGAGGCCAGGCTAACAGAAGGGATCTGGAGGAGGATGGCATGGCCCTGTGTCCAAAATCTCCTTGCTTGGTGAGCGTCTATAGTGCACACAGCCAGTGTGGACACAGCTGCCTTCTCTTCTCTCTAGCCTGGGAGTGGTGCTCACCAGAGGTCATGGCGAATACATCCTCCTGGGGAACACATCTGTGGAAGAAGGTAGGTCAGGCCATGTGCTTACTCTGCTCCGATGTACGCTCCCAGGATGCTGAGCAGGAGCAACCCAGGGTGGAATCAGGGTGAGCATTCCCACCAGGTGGGTGGCAAGGACATCATCCCTATCCCAGATGCTCATGACCCTGAGTGCCCATGACCAGCTACCTGGGCACCTTGAGAGAGTCAGCCTTCTTTCGAGGCAGGACGTCCTCTGGGAACCCTAAGAGATGGAACACGTCAATGTCTGTCCATTCTTCCTTCCCATTCTTGGGGTACAGCCCATCACCCATCATTCTACCATCATGCTAATCATAGCCCCCACATCCCTACACAACTCACAGTGGCCTCCAGCTCTTCACCTCGCCTGTCTCTGACTTCATCCACAGAATCTTTCTAGAAATGCCTTCTCTTCCACGTTCACTCTCTTAACCTTGCTAATCCCATCAAAAGAGGTGCAGAAGTTCTGAGTCTTGGAAACTGTGGATGTGACCTCCTCAGGGGTCAGAGTACGCAGATGTGACCAAACCAAGATGACTTCATCATTCAGATGGGCAGGGCTCGTGGGACTGGGGTCTTTTGAAGGAGTCAGATGGCTGAGGACTAGAAAGGTCACTGAGAAGTTAAGATCATCTGCTGCTCTTGCAAAGGACCTGGGTTCCCAGCACCCACATGGTAGCTCACAATAGTCTGGAACTTCAGTTCCAGGGGATCTGATGCCATCTTCTGACCTAATGCATGTGGTACACAGACCATACATGCAGGCAAAATACCCAGACACGTAAAATAGTAACAATCATTTTTTAATTGACAACTGAGGGGAGGGGACTCTGCAGTGACAGGCAAAGGTGAGGTATACAGCATAGTGGGAATGAGGTAACGGGGGGTGGGGGGCTGGCTAACAGAAGCTGGGAGAGGCTTCCCTGAAATCTCTCTTCTTGGACCCTCCCTCCAGCTCACCCTGGCCTTAGATGCCACCGCCCACTCCAGCTTCCCAGGGTGGCCCTGCTCTACCACTGTGGTGTACTGGCCCCTGGAGCATCCTTCCACAGCAAGAGGCACAGACCTTTAAGCTCTCTTGGCCTTCAGTGTATCTCTTCTTCCCTCAACCTTTCTCCCACTGACCAATTTGTCTTAGTCACATTGCTGCAAGGTACAAAGGGAGCCATCCGTCACTCACCTGAAGTCCCTGAGCTGACTAACTCAGCCATTTGTCCGCTGTCTCTTCCCACAATTTCTCGACGCTTTATTGAGCACCTACTTATTTTTGAGCACTGGGCTTCCAGGAGCTCGTTCACTCTTTCCATCAGCAACTGTACTGAGTGCACAGCAGATAGGCTGAGAGCACAGTGAGGCTCCCGAGCTCACTAGGCAGGCACAGCTCAGCCCAGGCTCGTCTCTGGCTGATCACTGTTGTCACCGTGTATGACAGAACCAAAAAGGGCAAAAATCACTACTTTCAACGTGTTAGCTTCTTGGATGGATGTGTTAAGAGGGTGGGGCTGTGCAAGACAGTGCTAACTAAAGAGGCTTAAGGCTGTATCCACTAAAACTTGTAGCAAGATGCTGAAGGTATGCTCAAGCAAACCCTTCCTACAAAGGGGTTGGCAGACCTGGGTGCGTGCCCACAGCCACAGGGTATCAGCCTGACTGTGGACTCTGCTTTCAGGCCTGCACGACTTGCTTCATCCAGATCTGACCCTGGCCAGTGACTGGTAGGCAAGAAAGTATGGGTGGGATGGGGAAAAAGTGAGGATTGGAGGTAACCAGGCTCCCTGGGCTTCCAGGATCTACTGCATCACGGATATCGACCCGGACCACCGGAAACTCAGCCAACTGGAAGCTGTGGTCCGTTTCCTGACAGGAGTGGATCCAGATCTGGAGTGTGAGTTCCCTCACCCATACCTCTGAACTTGTCCTGTGGGTCACAGCGTCCCAGGGCTTCCCAAGAGCTAAGAGTTCCATCAGCTCTTCTTGGGACCACAAGGGTGGTTTGAGGAGAACAAGAAGAGCCCCCACAGAAACAGGCAGAGCTGGCTGGGGCAGTGAGCCATGTGGGATGTGGGCACCCAGCATCCATCCTTGTATCAGAAGCCAGGATCTTCCTTAGCCCCTTCTGACCCTCCTGCTTGTACATTCTGTCCCCACCACTACTTCACAGTAGGCAAGGAACCCAGTGCTGATAGGGATGTGAGGTGCACAGGCGAAAGTGGGGTCACTGCAGAATGAAAAAGAGCCCCAAGTTTCTGGGATCTTCTTTAAAGGGGATGAAGATACCTTGGAAGTAGAAGGGAGTGGGTTATACAGTGGTGTGCATGTAGCAATTGAGTTGAATACTGTAAGTTAGTTTTGTGCTATGTAAATTTCCCTCCAATAAAAAATTAAAACAACTCTAAGAGGAGAAGAGAGTGCTGCCTGTGGAGAGTGTAAGATGAGCAGCCAGGGCAGAGAAGCAGCAGGTCCTAGGGCACTGAGCCAGGTCAGGTCTTGGAGCACACACAGCCACCAGCATGTCCTGCCTTGGGGCACAGAGAGAGTGGGAGGTGACACAGGCTGAACAGGCTCTGGCTGGCTCAAGAGAATATGTAGACTCCACAGTGCTGAACTGGGAGGGCCTTCAATGTCAACCAATGTCTATTCCATAGATGAGAATTTGGAAGCAAAACAGGGAGGGTTGATATCTTTATGCCCACACAGATGGCTTTCACACCCAGGACACCTGTACACAGCCCAGCCTTCTCCTGGTCTGCTATAGGGTAGGGGGCTGTGCTGTGGGCATTGTTGATAATTATTATTAGACAGGCTAGTCTCAAACTTGCTATGTAGCCAAAGATGGCCAGAAACTTCTGAGCCTGTACTTGCAAGAGCCAGGATTCCATGACAACTGAGCTAAGTCCCCAGCTTCTAGGAGATGTGCTCTTCTTAATGGGGTGGGATGAGGTAATGGATGATGTGTGACTGGTTCCTGTGACTTTACCCCCAGGTGACGAGGAACTGGTGCGGGAGGTGCTGTTTGACGCTGTGGTGACGGCCCCCATGGAAGCCTATTGGACAGCACTGGCACTCAACACCTCTGAGTACGTACAGGAGTAGGGATGGCCCCCAGAGATCAGGTGACACAGTCAAAGCCAGTGCTCCATATCCGATTGAGTCAGGACCCTTGGAAAGAGACCCTCGGGGGACACAGGAATACGGTGGAGTGGGGTGAGAACAGGCTTCACAACCACTCCTCCATCCTCCCAGCTCCCGCTGGCTCCTCACTCAGAAACGTCAAGTGTGGCTTTCCCAGGCACAAGCGCTAGTACTGGTGCCCTTACTGCAGCCCGATCCAAAACCTGCACTGGGTTTGCTTTCTGGGTAGGTCTCCAGCCATGGGATCCCACCGTCCAGTAAGTGTCCCCACAAAGCACCAGACAGAGAGCTTCAAGGGAAGGTTGTCAGTGGCCTTGACCTCTGAGCCTCCCCGACTCCTAGATTCTCCTCATTCTCTTGCTGGCTTTTTCTTGGTGACATTGTGTTTCATGGCTAGATAGAAAGACAGGGCACAAGAGGCAGGAGAGGTGGGGTTCCGAGTGACATTACTGAGATGAGGGCTAGAGTGCTTGTTTCTAAATAGGAAAATCCAAAATCGTAGACGCCAAGCCTGCCTAAACACGCAAGCTCTTTGCCGCCGTTCCTCCACCAAGGCAATCTCCTATTTCTAAAAGCATGTGTGAAATGTGCTTCGTTTCTGCAAGAGAGGGATCAGAACACAGTGTCCGAATGCATATACTCCACGTGTGCATCCGGTATCCAGGAAAGGCTGTTCAGGAAAGGTTCTAAGTGCTGCTCTCTGGTTAGAAAATTAGGTCGCTGAACCGGGGCTTGAACCATATGTAACTTTGAACCATATAAATGTAGATGTGCAAATAAACCTGCAAGAAAGAAAATCTATAGGAGGAGATACTAGCACACTGTGTACTGAGGGGCAAACATTCTTCACGAACTTCTACACTTTAAAAAAAAAAAAAAAAAGTTCTGGTAGGGAGATGAGAGAGATGACTTGATAAAGTGTTTGCCACACAAGTATGACTGCCCAAGTTTGGCCTCCCAGAAAGGCCAGCCATAGCTGTAATCCTAGTGCTGGGAAGACAGAGATAGGCATATCCTTATGTTCATCACCAGCCAAATCAGTGAAAATTAAAAAGGTAGAGAGCAGTCAAAAAAGACTCTCAACGTCAATCTCTGACCGCCACATGAATGCATGCACACATGCCCATGCTCACGCAAACACATGTACACAGATATAATGCACACATAAAACTGAAAGCCAGTGTTATGGGCCTGGAGGCTCTCCCCCCACTCCATTGAAGACAGGGACAGGCACGCCTAACCTCACTCCTTTACAGCAAGGTTAGAAAGCACGTGAGCAGTTGGACAAGAGAACAGACTTACAGCCAGTGAGGACTGGAAAGAGAAAAAGGAAATGGTCTATGGTTAAAGATGACACAATCGGGGACTTAGGGGGTGACACCATGGTAGAGCACATGCCTAGCATGTATGAGGCCCTGGGCTCCATCACCCAACACTGTCAATAAATAAACAAATAAACAAACAAATAAACAAACAAATAAATAGTGTAGACCAGGAAATTGCGAAAGAATAGGAAAATCACCACAGCCAGTAAGAGAATTTAGAAAAGTGGCAGGTTATAATATCAATATTCAAAAATTAATAATATTGGAGATGGAGAGATGGCTTAATGGTTAAAAACACATGCTGTTCTTACAGAGAACCTGAGTTTGGTTCCCAGCACCCACGCTCAGTGGCTTCCAGCTGCCTATAACTCCAGCTCCTGGGGATCTGACACTATCTTCCAACTTCCGTGGGTGTCTGCACTCACGCACATATACCCCCACACAGACTTGTTCATTTATGTCATTTATCTTAATAATTAATAATATTTATGTATATAAATAAAACCCCCTGAAGAGATACAATATGAAAAGACTTCTTTAGGACGGTAAAAATAAAGATGTTCTGGGACTGTTAGAACATATTGAGCATACAGTGTAAGAAATGTCAAAACCCGTGTGAAACATTGGCCTGTGGCACCAGCCTGTAAGTCCAACTATCCAGAGAACTGAGGCAGGAGGACTAAAGTTTCCAGGCCTGCCTGGGATACAGGGTAAGACACTGACTCAAAAAGTAATGCAGGACACAGCTCGGTGGTAGCAGGCATAAAGCCCTAGGTTTAATCTTAGGGAGCAGAGGATGGTTAAGTAGGCCTGAACGCCTGGCAAGGCCCACAGTGTCTCTGCGTGGGAAGACACACCATGAAGCCAGCCGTCCTCCCTAGTGCATGGACCTACTGCAGTCGCAAAGGGAATGCCTATGGACTATCTCTCCGCATTCCGGTGACAGATTGTAAAGTTCATTAGAACAATCAAGAACATCCAATGTCTCAATCCTGGGGATGGTCCCACCTAGATAGGAAGGCGTCATCAAACCGCTGCCTGCTGTAAATTCTGGTGCTGGCACAGGAAAGGGCAGCCAGGCTCAGGGGGCACAGATCCCAAGGGACTGTGTCGTATCGGTGTGGGGAGGTGGGCCTAATAGCTGGCGCAGGAGCCAGTGGCAACACCACTGGGTAAGTTCCTCACACCACACACCTGGATAGTGACTCACATTCAGACACAGACAAGAAGCCTGATAAGCACTCTCAGAAACTGTGAGATCCTGCTGCTCCAAAATCCGGGAGTCAGCAAGCTTTTCCTAACTCTGAGTCAAAGCTCGGCAGCCATACAAGAATGGCTGGTAAGTCTAACAGGAGATGTCAGTCTTAGGAGGATGCAAAGGGAGATTGAACTGGGAGGCTGCAGCCGTGAGCAGGTGGAGGTCCCGCCTCTGCAGCCACTGTCTGAATGACAGAGAGCTTCAGGGACAGACAAACAGAACCCAGGACCGGACAGGGACAGCAGCCAAGAGAAAAGATTGGTCCTTAAGTACGTGTTCATTCAGCTCTTAATAAAAGCAACGCGTCTAAAATTCAAGACAGTGCCTGTTACCATCCAGTGCAGAGCTGAGTTTGGCAGCATGCACTGTTGGTGAGACACTTAGCAAAAGTATGTATGCTGTGAGCAGAAGCTGTAGCCTGGGCTTGGTAACTAGGTGGCTAGAAAGGATGCTGCTGTGGATGGCCTGAGGTCACACTGTGTTTGCCTCCGTGGGAGTCAACATTTCCACCCAAAGACAAAGAGGCGCAAGTTCCAAAAATCAAAAATACTTAAATATAAAACTTGAATATGAATTGTAACATTCACCTGAGTTCATGATCTGTTTCCTCTTAAAGACATAAAGAAGCTGCCTCTATCCTGCCCTGCTTTGGGGAGGACAGCCTCTGAGTCCCTAGCCTGTCCTGCTGGGGGGAGCACAACCTCTGGAGCACCCAGCTGTCTCAGGGACTGGCAGTGCTGGTCCTCATTAAAGTGAGTCTGGAGACATCCCTGACTATATAGCACAGGGGCCGGAAACGAACCGGTGGACCAGGAGCGTCCTACCGCACCAGGAAGGGAGAAGCTAGCAAGCCTTAGTAAGACTCAGGCTCCTGCAGAGAGCTCATGAGCCAAGGAGAGGTGAGAGCAGAGGCAGCCATGGCTGCAAACCTTGTATCCAGAGTCCAAACGCGGAAGACAAAACCCGTCCATTGGTCCCCTTCGGAGGTGTAAGGCGAGCAAAAAGCATGTTACTTATCTCGCCTCTTCTGTGCAAACAATATTTCCAGGAAAAGCAAAATAAGGAGATGAAGAAGAGGTGAGCCTGTGAGTGTCCCCAGTCACCATGCAGTGTGCACCTGCATATATATATATATATATATATATATATATATATATATATATATATATATATATGTGTGTGTGTGTGTGTGTGTGTGTGTGTGTGTGTGTGTGTGTAAATTTGCAAATAACATAGAAAGGAGAAGTTTACCTGGCTTCCATGTCAACCATGTGTCAGGCTGGCCCATAGCTGAAGGGCTAGCTCGGACAATACATCATGGCAGAGTGCAATGCTTATGGGGTTAGAAAGCACCAGGGTCCCAGGGTCCCCTTCAAGGACACCCTCTCCACCATGCCTCACTTCTAAAAGGTGCTACAGCCTCCTGATAAGACTACCCAGGGAACCAAGCCTTCCTTATCTGGTATTGAGGGACATTTACCCAAACCAGAGAGAGTAAAAGCTCACAGCTGGATATGATCAAATCTGGAACTCTAAGAGGTAAGAAATACAAGGTACATTTAAAAAAAGTATGGTAAACAATACTTTAGCAGTTGTCCTCACCCAGGCAGGTGGTCTGGCCTTGCAGAAAGTGATCTGTAGGAAGAGAAGCCAGAATGAGGAGCCCCAGAGCCAGGTTAAAAAGACTAATGACGCCATGGGCGTGGAGTTTCTAATAAATGGTCTAAAGTCACAGTGGCCATGGATGTGCCATTGGGTGAGTGCACTAAAAGAGATACTTTAGATGGGGAATTATATGGTATATGGTAAATTATATGCCACTTGTAGCTCAAGTCAGGGAAGAGAGAGAACCAATATTAAGCTGCTATGTTGAACAGATCATGGTCAGTTGTGATTCACTCGGGTTAATGTCATGAAGCACTTGGGTTATCTGATGACACTGGGCATCGGAGATTTTTATTTGTTTATTTGTGTTTGTTTGTTTGTTTGTTTGTTTGGAAAGGAGTGATGTAATACTGGGGTTTTTCTGTGTTTTGTTTTGTTCCTTATATTCTGAAGATATAAATTGAAATATTTACTGTTTAAATATCTGGGATTTGCTTGGGCATATCCAGTTGCTGCAGGGCCTTGAGAAACCTGGATTTGGTGGTATTTGTAAAGCTAGGTTATGGGAGAGCTCAGGAGAGTCAGAAGCAAATTGAACTGGTGCTTTTTAGAGATGCCCACCCCAGGGTCTGATTCTGCAGCTACTGCAGGGTGCTGGTACCTGTGATGTTTAAACCCCAAGTAACCCCGACACTCACCTGCAGAGGCCCCACCTCTCTAGACCCTTCTCATCAGGGACTCCCCAGTCCTCTGACCAACTGTGTCGGCCCAAGCCTGGGGCTGTGTCTGGGTATGGATAGAGCCAGTGAAGACCACGTAACCACGTACCTCAACCACGTACCCTCTGGCTGTGGCAATGCTCCCACCCCATGTCCTTAAGTAACCACAAACCCAGGTACTGGAAAAGACAGCAGGCATACTGTCATTGCTTTGCCTCGCAGAGAGTCAGAGCCTGGCGTGGATGTGGCCTTCCTGGGGACCCGAGCTGGCCTTCTAAGAAGAAGCTTGTTCGTAGGCTCCGAGAAAGTCTCTGACAGGTGAGTCCTGCTGAGCTCCCTGGGGTGGAGGACCTCTGGGAGGAAGGAACATGGCACAAGTCTTGGGGTCCCTTTGGGACGTGCAGAGCAGCGATGGTCTCAGTATGCTGTGCCCTGTGAATCCACTGACATAGATGCAAGGGAATGGTTGACTGATGGGTGCCGTCAGAAACCCATCTTTCCTCCCACCCGCTCAAGATCCCTCTCAGTAAGTCCCAATGCCTTCAGCTACGGAGCTCCTCAGTGCTTCCCTCGGGACTCAGTGACAAGTCCACACACCCTGAGCAAGGTTGGAGGCTTTCTAGGAAAACAGTTTGGGTGGGTTTTCCCTCTCCTTTCTTCTTTCCCTCCCCTAATCCCCAGAGAGGCGGGGGTGAGGGTGGGGGTAGCACCATCCTTAAAGGGCCTTCTAAGGATGGGAAGACGGGGCAACACAAACAGGTCATCCCCAGGTGATCAAGGGCTCTGGGAAGCTTGGGAAATCGGCTGCCTGGAGGGCCGCAGGTTCACTGTGTATCCCCAGTGGAGAACTGCCTTTACCTGGACCACGATGCAATAGGCAATCTGGGGACTGTGAAACCGCAAAACAGTGGCTTCCAGAGTAGGCAAAGCCACTCACTCCAACTTCAGTCCTCTACCTGGGAATTACCCACAGGTGCCACTTAATTTTGCACCCCACCTAGCTTCGCCCACTTCCTAGTCAGCTTCTGGACCAGCCTCCCTCTGTAGGCTTGTGTGTGCTCAGGGAAAGCAAACCCATAATTAGCAAGGAAAAGCTTCTCCAAAAGGAGACTAAATGTTGTACACCAAAGCCTTTCACAGTAACCATTTAGGGCAATCCGCGCCTCTTAACGGCAGTGATAGAATTGACTGTGGGATTTCCTCACTCAGAGCTGCCAGTGAACCAGACAAAAGAAGTCACCTAGACCCAAAGGAAGTGTACTGTGTTGCCAAAGGAAGTGTACTGTGTTGCCAATACATCTGCGTGCTCCGGCTAGGTATCCGCTCCGCCTCTGCTGCCCTCCCCTTCTACCAGACGCTCCAGCGTTTTGCTTCTGGAAAAGGCAGGAATTGCCTGGACCAACTTAAGAGCTGATAACTCTTCTCATTCTTCTCCTTCTTCTTTTTTTTTGAGGGCACTTGTAACAGGTCTTGCTTGCCATGTAGCCAACATAATTGAGAATCGTGAACATCCTCTCTAGTCCTGCGAGGGTGAGGCTAACAGTGTACCGCCTCTGCTAGGTGCAGGGGCTGTTTCCTACCCACAACCCAGCCAACAGATGATGCTGGTCTTAGCCCAGCCAGGATGATCATGTATGGCACAGGGAAAAGGGACAGCCATCTTCCCAGATTTGAGGAGACATCAATCCTACTCTCACAGGAAGTTCCTGACCCCTGAAGATGAAGCCAGTATTTTTACCATGGACCACTTCCCGCTGTGGTATCGACAGGCCTCCGAGCAACCCCCGGGCAGCTTTGTCTTCAATCTCCGCTGGGCAGAGGGACCAGGTAACCTATACCTCCGTGCTCTTCCCCAGAGTGGAAAGTGGGTGATATGGGAGAGAGGAGGACCCGAGCCTCCCACCCTGCCTTCCCTCCTGACACTGCAGCTTGGGACGTGCCTGCTGCGGCACACAGAATATAGGACTGTGTGTTCCCATCCCCAGCCAGTCCTCAAGCTCCAGCAGAGCAAAGGGAAGAGATTTGATCCGAAAGCCAACCATTCGGACTCCTGGTCCACATTCCCAATGCAACTTTAAAGCTCACAGCCTCGGGGGCTTATCCCCGTGGCTCTTCCAATCTCTGCTCCCCTCAGGTTACCCAGAAGGCAGCTCCCAGGGCATAGGAGAGACAGCTAGGGCCAGCTGGCAGACCCCTATAGGCCCAGGCCACTGGATAGGGAGAAGTGGCACCAAGCTGGGGACTCCACCTTCCAGCCCTGGTCACTCTGAAGGATGGCAGAAAAGAACACCAGGACCTTCACTGAGTGAGTGTGAGGAAAATCAGACTGCCTTCAAGGCACCCTTAAACTCTTAGTTACCTTTGAGAAAATGGTCCAGAGAGGCTGGCGGGCTGGGCCAGGACCCAGAAGTCTAAGCAGCAAGTGTCCACAAGGGGGCTGATCCCAATGCAGAGGGGCTGGAATTTGGACAGTACCCACTGGGGTGAGTGAAGAGGACAAAGACAGACATCTCAGAGATGACAGCTCTCGTGTGTGTGTGTGTGTGTGTGTGTGTGTGTGTGTGTGTGTGTGTGTGTGACTTGAGGAGGGTTTGCAGGAAGCCAGCAGAGGAATACCACTGTGTGTCTGCATGCATGCACACATAGGGATACACACACACACACACCGTCGAGGGCTGCCCTGGGGTTGTCAGCTTCAGAAGTTCAGGCTTTCCAGGGTTGCCCTCTAAGCTGATGAAGACAACAAGGAAGAATTCTGCTCTCTAACCGCAAAGTGTCCTTACTAGCCACTAAGCCTGCCACTCCACCCTGTGTCACTCTCTCCACCCACACAGCAGCGTCAAATGTGCTGTACAGACATTTCCCTGCTGAAACCCCATGCGTATAAGCTCTGTTGCTCCCATCTCTCATCTTAGGTGGGGAGAAACGAAGGCTCAGAGATGCTCCGTGACTTGCTCAGGCTACACAGCACGCATAAGAGCCCTTTACACAGCAAGCTAGAGCCAGGTCCACCTCACTCAAGTCCAGGTTATTTGGACACCCTAGATATAGGTCAGGAGACAGAGAGAGAAAAGAGGTTTTTTTCATTCCCAGGACCCACAAAGGAGGTTCTCAAAGGCTGCTGCTGAAGGTCTTCCCAGGTGGTACACCTGAGGCAGAGAGGCAGCTCCTCCCACACGAAGGGCTCCCAAAGGATAGACACCCACGGACTCCATAGATGTTCCCTGGGTGAGACCCTGGGCCCCGCCCAGCCAGGGTGACAGGCTCTCCCTCCTGCCTGCACTGTCACCAGAACTGCCTGCTGGCTGCTAGGGGAAGCTTTCTGTGTCCACGAGGTAGGAGGGCAGGTGGGTGGGGAACGGAGCTGCCAGGAGAAGAGAGGGAAGCTAGCAACCCAAAAGGGGACTGCTGAGGAGGGAGGCAGGAGCTCGCTCCCTTCCTACGCCCCTACACGCTTGCTCAGCCTGAACACACGCGTAAAGCCACGTGGACATTTCCCATTCTCCTCAAGAGAAGGAACATAATTTCATTTCAACAGGGTCAGGGAGCTGCAAAGGCAGAGACAGAGAGGGGTAACCTCCAGGCTAGCCCGAGCTCCAGTAGACTGAGTGCTGCCCACTTGGGTTGCCTTGTAGTTAGAGCTTATGCTATATGCTACCTGCAGGTACTCGTCAGTCTGCCAGCACCAAGGACCTGGACCTGGGCCTCCCACACACACCTCATCCTGGACTTGTTCACACAGGCTCTGCATCATGTGACCATTGACACTAATATTGAAGTTCCCAAGGTCCCCACAGATTAACAGAGTGTTTTCCCAGAATTCTGTGCTAACTAGAAGGCAGGCTACAGAACCAAGGACTCCTGCAGGAGTTCCCTACAATCGTGTCTTATAGATGTTTCCAGAAACAAAGTGAGGGGATCTGGTCTCTGTTTCTACTCTGGTTCCTTTGGCTTTGCCAAGGCAAATTTTTGGAATTGAGAACAGCTCGTGGGTCATGAGTTCCCACAATCTGAGCATAGTTAGATTCTTGAGACGTGTTTGAAGCTAGCAAGGTATCAGGGGAAACCATAAGAATGCTATCCCTATGAAACCATGCTTGGCCCCAGTACAGAGGCACCACTGCTCAGCAATCTCCATGAGGCTTTGAGAGCTGGTTATCACAGGCAGTGTGACACAACAGGACAGTACACAGTCTTGGACTATATAATGGAGTCTGACCTATAGACTAGAGATCTCTGGTAAACTGGCTCAAGGACACGGGTGGAAGCCGGAGATCTGACAGTAGTCTGCCAGAAAGCGACTCTCATGTAGAGCTGGAACCACCCTCTGATCTTGTGCCCAGAATGGCCTAGTTCTTCTAAGAGAAGTGAAAGGCAACCCAGGTCTCCAGGAGCCTGGCAGAAAGTTCTAGAAGAGCAGCAATGAAAAAAAGGGAGTCATCACGGTGGTGAGTTGGGTGCCACCAACGAGGACCCATGAAGCCTTGTAGATGTGTCAGATGCCATCCTGGCTGCTGGGGTGGTTCATCCACTGTATCTGGCT
>LR750227.1:733662-744450 GCA_902729485.2 Mus minutoides | reverse complement strand
ACCCACCCACTCCCACTTCTTGGCCCTGTCATTCCCCTATACTGGGGCATAGAATCTTCGCAAGACCAAGGGCCTCTCCTCCCATTGATGGCTGAATAGGCCACCCAATGTTACATATGCAGCTAGAGACACAAGTTCTGGGGGTACTGGTTAGTTCATATTGTTGTTCCTCCTCTAGGGTTGTAGACCCCTTCAGCCCTTTGGGTATTTTCTCTAGCTCCTTCTTTGGGGACCCTGTATTCCATGCAACAATGATTCACTTTCTTTTCTTTTTTTGTTCTTTTTTTTTTTTTAGATATTTTTAAATTTACATTTCAAATGCTATCCCGAAAGTTCCCTGTACCCCCCTGCCATGCCCTGCTCCCCTACCCACCCACTCCCACTTCTTGGCCCTGGTGTTCCCCTTTACTGGGGTATATAAAGTTTGCAAGACCAAGGGCCTCTCTTTCCAATGATGGCCAACTAGGCCATCTTCTGCTACATATGCATCTAGAGACACAAGCTCTAGGCCTTAAAGGCAAAGAGAAGTATTTTCTTTAGTATACTAAAGCTCCAACAGAACAAAAGACATTCTAATGTATTATTCATCTCCCTGTGTTATAGAAAAGAAATGTGTGAATAAAATACTAATATTTACTAACAAATACACTTTGGTAAAAACATATGCCAAAATAACTTCAAAGGATATTATATTGTTGAGCTCAATCTGTCATACTGGCAAAGGCATTTTTTTAGTCTATGAAAATTTAAAATTATTTGAAATTAATAATTTGGGAGAAGAGACAGGACACTCACACATAACCTGTCATAACTTAATACATTTCTAGAAGACAATTTGACCACATACATGAAACACTTTACAACTAACTACACCTGTACATTGATTCTGTAACTACACAACTATATAAGAACTCAGAGCTCAGAGATATGGCTCAGCAGAGAAGAGTGCTTACTGCTCAATCATGAAGACTGGAGTTTGGATATCAGCTCAAAAGCATCTGAAACTCCAGCCCCAAGGGATCCTACACCCTCTTGTTACAGGCTAATTGAGCCTGTTTCTAGTTATAGTGGTGCTCAGCCCTCAGAACACACCTTTTAATCACTCTGGCTGGATTACGGACACACCCTTAGTACTCTCCTTTAACCTAAACAATAAAGGTAAATTTGGTTTGTAGAAGGAAGCAGCTACCTTTTAAAGTGATATCTAGTAGATTGGCAGAAAAAAGTGATGGATCAGAGAAAGATTTGACAGAATAGAATATGCCCAACTCACAAGAGAAGAGAGATGAAAGGGACGTGATTTAAGGGAGAGCAGGCAGTACAGGAGGAAGAGAGTGCAGCACATGACACAGTAGAGTTCATGGAGAGCAGTGTAGTAGAGTTGAGATGGGGAGTGGAGCAGCTCAGAGAGGGAGGTGGAGGCAGCTTTACCAGAAGAATTTTACAGAGACAGATTAGAGAGAGAAGAAGCTAGACACAGACACCCTCATAGAATCTGGGGGGAAGTGGGGATGGGGTAGGGGGTTTTTGGAGGGGAAACCAGGAAGGGGAATAACATTTGAAATATAAATAAACAAAATAACCAATAAAAAAGAAGGCTACACACACACACACACACACACACACACACACACACACACACACTATATATATATATATATATATATATATATATATATATATATATATATATATATATACTATATCCATGTACTCAGGAACACTGCTATTAGAAATTGTATTACTGGAGATACCACTGACACTTACGGAAAAATAAACTGGCCTAATGTACAGGATGGTAGGTGCTGAGAATAAATAATTTGTTATACCTTTCATCAAAACACTCTAATTTGAAGTGCTGGCCATCCAATTATTTGTACAATTTTTTGAGAAGTGATAATATTGGCATCCACTCACGCATTCATATGTGTCTGTGTAGATCATTTGATTGTTTGTTTGGTTGTTTTTTTTTTTTTTTTTTTGCATGTTATATGTGTGAGGAGTTGGAGAAAAGTCAAGCAGTATTTTATGATCAGATCATGGGCTAAAAGATTAAGAATGATGTCTCTGTAGTGTTCTATGAAACAGACTTGACAATGGGAAGGCCAACAAAACAGATACCAGCAGAAATATGGGAAAGCTGCAAGATGTACACTCCAGGATGATTTGGGTAAGCATGGTGCTGTCCTCCTTTAATTCAAGAAATAAGAAGTCTGAGGCACAAGCATGAGAGTTCAAGGTCACCCCAGGGTGTCTAAAGAGACCATGTCTCATTAGCATAACTTAAAATGCTAAGTAATACATATCAACAAATTCACTTAGAAAGACAGAGGTGCTACAATATCTCATGTAACTGGTCCTCCACTAGGCTGTTTACATGACAATAACTTAGTTTGATATGTACTCTGAGGTATGCACTCTATTGCCATTTTGTCAAAATCAACATGCTCTTCTCATGATGATTTCAGATCAATCTTTGTTATTGGACAGATTACTGGAATAGAATTTTATTTTTCTCAGTAGCTAGTCACTCTGTCAAGCCAACTTCAAAACTCTGAAAAATACAAAGGTTCAAAATAAAGTACACAAGGGAGTATAATTAAATATGGTGTAGGAAAGTGGAGATCTTTTGTGAAAAGAAGAAGACCCCTTATTCATTTATCTTGTTCTCAACACATCATAATACGTTTTCAAAGAATCTTTTTGTATTCCTGAAAACCTTACAGGGAATTTTTGAAGATAGTGTATAATGTACATTATACTTTATATCAACAAAGTTTATCTATGTGATTGATTTCTGACTTACCACAATAGCTGAGACATATTTTTTTAAAAAGTCCACAGTAAGGCCTGGTGGTGCCTGCAGTAATCCCAGCTACCAAGGAGGTTGATGAGAGAGGAACCCAGTTGTAAGGCCAGTATGGACAACTTAGCAAAACCTGTCTCAGATGAAAAGGAAGAGTAGGCTACATTTCATGGGTCTTCCCCAGGACAGAAGTTCTATGTTCAATCTCAGTACTGAAAAAAAAAAAAGTCAAAAACAAACAAAACACACAAAAAAAACAAAACCAGAAAAACCCTGCAATGATGAACATAACTTCAGATTCCAGCAATCATCCCTGTTCTGAGGCAGGATAGCGGGCCCACATGGCTGAGAACTTTACTTGGAGAAACCTTATACCAATATGGGATAATAAATTTAAAAAAAAAACTTGAATATCTAACACATTTCTTTAGGTCACAGAATAGTCTAAGAAATCAGGTTTAAAAAAAATTACAACCAAGAGCCACTGAAACAAATATGAATGGTCTCTCTAATGGTTTCTGTGATCTTTGTCTTTCTTTCTCTATTTAAAAGTAGTATCTATCTGTGTCTACTGTTCACTCTCTTACCTGAAGAAGGTAGAAAAGGTCCAAGTTATTTGGTCATATTTATTCACTAGTTATGGGCTCTAGTGTCAGGAAAGCTTGGATTAGTATCTCTAGCCGACGGTGTTATTGTTGAGAAAACATTCACTCCTCTCTGAGGAAGGGTAAAACTTCCAACCCAGTAGACAAGAAGATTAGCTTCACACTAGCTAATGAAATATGAGCACAGGGCATTTTTCATTTCGTGGTGGAAACATAAAGAGCCAGCACAATGAAGATTGTCACGATGACCTTTTCTGCTACTACCTGGAAATGTTTTAGATAAAACATCTGTTCTATGAACTTGGGCTCCCTGGTGAAGTAGCATGGAAATACAAATAGCCTGTTGTGTGCTGGAAATATGAGCAAGAAATGAACCATGGAGACTGTCTACTGCTGAGACCAGATTGTTTGCTGTTACAGAATCATTTGACCTCAGGCCTGACTCGTTGTGTAACTGCTCTGAGTCCTTTTATCATCCTGCTCTCCTTACTTTTTTTTTTTTTCATTTTCAAAAATGGAAACAATGTATGCAAATAAGATCATCTAAACAAAAAAGCACAACGCCTAGTGTATTATAGTAAGTTGAGCAAATGTTACCTTGCATTACCCAGATTGGCTCACTGAACACTAATCTAGAGTAGCAGGAGGCTTGCCTCACGAAATGAGTAGCTCAATGGGAAAGTCAGACTTGAATGAGTTATATGGCAATGACATAAATATTTCAAGAAAGTCGACAGGTGCTTTCACATCAGAGACATTATGCTTAACTGGTTATTTAGAAAGGGTTCCTGAAGTATAACATTTTAGTTAGGATTAATGGGTGGGAATAGGAAGATAACTCAACCCCCCCCTCAAAAAAAGTTGTTTGGATGTAAGCATGACACCTGAGTTTAATCCCCAGAAGTCATATAAAATATATATAAATAAATCCTGCACTCTCTGTGAGCTCTGGGGAGTTAGAGACAGGCATATTCCCTGGGCGTTAGTGAGTTCCAGTTGGTTGGTTGGTTGGTTGGTTGGTTGGTTGGTTGGTTGGTTGGTTAGTTGGTTGGTTTTAAGTTGTATAGTTCCTGGATAGTGACACCTGAAGTTGTCCTCTAACTTCCTACTGAAAAAAGCAAATAAAGATAGGTATGGGCTCATACCTGTAATCTCACCACTGGTGAGGCTAAGGCAAAATTGTTGCCAAGAGTTTATTCCAGAGTGGGAGAGAGAAGGAGATCCTAACTGAAAGAAAGGCAGGAGGGGAGAAGAGGGGATGTGGAGCAAGAGGAGGAGTGGAATCAGGGGAAGGAACTAAGGGGTAAGGAGGTTTTATTGTGTGTGTGCAAATAAGGATAAAGCATTTTGCCTGAAAGCACAGGAGTGTTTCTGAAGATACTTAGCTCCCTACTTAGATCCCCAGGTATGTCTCAGTTCCAAGAGATCAAAACATAAGGAGCTGAATATGTGATTTGTCTGTTCAGCTTCTATCCTTAGATGATCAAATCTTATTCAATTAGATAATTACATCCTGTTAAATCCCTGGAGAGTTGGAGTATGACACCGTGCTATGTTTCATGTCTAAGTGAAGGGAGGAAAGCCATGGAGGCCTTATATGCATTTGATGTACTGGTCTGTGGCTGGGGTTGCATGTATATCTCTATTTGAAGAGAGCAGGTATATAGGTAGGATCACACTCAATGTGGAATATCCAGTCCTGCTTAGTGAAAGGGGTGGGTCTCTGCATCTTACGATGTAATTTTTTCTTTGTTCTTTTTTCTTTGCTTATGATTTCATGAAACACTGTTTGAAAATAAGTATGGAGTTTCAAACAATATCAGAAAAGAAATAAACATGACATTTACTAGTTTTTGGAATGACTTGCATGGGTAAGACCAATGCCTTTGGGGTAAAGAGCACTGGCTATCCTTTCAGAGGACCTGGGTTCAATTCTCCATAACCACGGGGCAGCTCAAATCATCTGTAAGTCCAGCCCCAATGGATGCAACACTTGCTCATGCATGAGACACATATGTGATACACAGATATAAATGCACACAAAATACACATAATTTTTAAAAGATTTATGTTTCTAATGATCTAAGGGTAGAAATCCTTTAATATTCAGAGCATTCTTGAACATTTAAAACAGAAACATACTTTGAAGAGTGGTAATTATTGGGGTTTATAAATTAATAGTATAAATAATAATTCAAGGAAACAGAATATTTAAAATTTTGTATTTAAGAATCTTTATTCATTTATTTGTTTAAGACATTAGTAACTTTTTAAAGATAAATTAGCTCCTATAAAATATTATCTTACATATTTTGAATGAGCCTGAGGTCCTCTGACACAAAGTAAGCCTTAATTCTCATTTATAATGACGTGTGTGTGTGTGTGTGTGTGAGTGTGTGTGTGTGTGTGTAATGTGGAACCAATTGCACAATGCAGATCTATAAAATCTTTACATGTAAAAACTAATTTCAGCCAGGCAGTGGTGGCATGCCTGCCTTTTTAATGCCAGCACTTGGGAGGTAGAAGCTGGTAGACCTCTGCGAGTTTGTGGCCAGCCTGGTCTACACGGTAAATTTTAGGACAGCCAAGACTAAACAGCGAAACTCTGTCTCAGATGTCTGGGGTGCAGTTTCAACAGAACATACTAAACACACTAAGCCTGTGATTTGAATCTTGCCCATTAACTCCTGATTCCAGACTTAGCTTTACATACTTCTGTGTGTATACTCCTATTTTCACTGATCAGAATACACATTTAAAAAGTGGAACAAGGGGTTATTTGGCAAAATGCAAACATAAGGACCTCAGCTTGTACCCCGAGCACCTATGTCCTAACTGAACTGAACATGATGGTACATTATCTGCAACCCCACTGTTGGCAATTGGAGTAGGCAGAGACACTCAGCCTAGCCAAACTGATGAACTGCAGGCTTAGTAAGAGAATCTTTCTTCAAGGTGAATGATGAAGCAAAATGATGGACATAGACCTCTGACCAACATTCACAACTTAGAACAATAAGATATATGAATACTATGTGGACCTTTGGTCTTGGAAAGACCAGAAGGGTGAGGACCACCAAGGTTAATGAAGCTTCAACTAAAACTCAAGTAAATAATGCACACACTCACGCATGCATGCACATCTTGAAATTTAATGGAGAAATGGAGGGTGAATAAGAGGAATCAGCTTGACAGCATTGAAGGGCCCCAGATATCAGCACAATTCCAGACTGATGAGTCCTCAGAGATAATGTACAGACAGATAAGATGATTGCAACTAAGGACCAGGCT
The DNA here is from genome assembly GCA_902729485.2 of Mus minutoides. Classification (NCBI taxonomy): domain Eukaryota; kingdom Metazoa; phylum Chordata; class Mammalia; order Rodentia; family Muridae; genus Mus; species Mus minutoides. The sequence goes on along the minus strand of LR750227.1, from coordinate 737,748 downwards.
AATGACAAAGCAAGAGGAGAACAAATCCTGCAAGAGCCACTGCCATCACCTACAGAAGCCAGAAACAATTGTCACATTTGATACCTGGGTTCCCCAGGATCCTCTGGTTGTTTAAAGGTTGATTACAAGACTGAAAACCTGTGAATGGGGCTCCTGTTTCAGGGAAGATAAACAAGACCTTGCTCTCTCAAAATGATGTTAACTTAGTCATGGTAGCATGAAATAAGGAGAGTAGGCAGGTGTGCTTGAATTATTAAGCCAGTAGCAGCTCTGCTTCCTGGGATCTCTAGAAGCTCTAAGCTTCCCACTTCCTGTTTTTCATAGGAACTAATGTGGTTTCTGCACTTTATCTTGCCATCTGCCCATATCTTTGTAATTCGGTTCAGTGTGTTGCTTGACACCCAAATCCTTTAAGCAATACAAATACTGTGTACCCACTGCCTTCTCCTCTAACTTGCTTCTCAGGCTGTTCCTCTTTTGCAATAAGATGCTGTCTTCCTTTGCAACCCAATTGCATTTGGCCTCAGGTCTATGATTTGGAATCTGTGGAAAAATACAGTTTATTTAGTATTAATCTGGTGTACAAATAATGATGATATTCAGAAAAGATCATTTCTTCCAAGTATATTATATACATTGGAAACTTTTATGTTACCCAGAAATAATTGGATATGGAAGGCCTCTGTAAATACAGATGTACATGCCAATGTAATTGTCTGCTGAATGGTTCTTACCTCTCCAATGTTTTCACAAACCATGGTCAGACATGGTTCTGCAAAGCTATTTGTCCAATGGTAAGCTCTGGGTAAATAGATATCAAATTGAGCTATAGCTATCCACTACTATCATAGTTTAATCAGATGTACTTTATTCAACATGCATATTCTTATCCTAATTAAAATCTTGTTCTTTCAATGCATGGAAAGTATCAACAGAGATACTTCAGCAAAATTCCAAGACATGTGTTTTCCTACACAGAATAATGTCAATATAGTCATCATTTGAAATATTATATTCATCCTCACCTTAAATGCATGTAGAATTTCTTTACAGATAAGTTATAAGAAAAAAATTGACATTCCTACATATTTATACTTTCCAGTTGTACCACTGAACACCACTGGATCCTTTAGTACAGTCAATGTTCTATCTTTAGTGAAATAACAACTTAAATGTGAAAGAAACATAACTGCCTTGAAATTTAATGTAGAAACAACAAAAGCCACTCATTCACCACTTCATCCCAATATCAGAATTATTTTAAACTAACAAACACCAAGGAGAAGGGGTGAGAAACAAATAATGGACAAGTTATATGTTCTTCCCAAAATTCAATTCCTTTGGCTATAAAATGCAATCAAGTAATATCTTTAATCTAAAACATTTTTACTACAGTGTCCACTGCAAAGAAAAACATGAACATGAATAATGAGGGAAGCAGAAAGCTAAGACACAACTAACTTATATACTTTCCCTACAGAAAAATCACTCCAATTTCACTCGGAAAAGTCCATTATTCACTTATGAAAATCATTATTATATACAATAAGTATATACTAAATCAATTTATTTCTTGTATTTAATTTTTACAATCTGAGTTATTCATTCTTCTCTCTGTGACAGTGTGAGAATGGCAAGGTAAAACCTTGGTAGGAGAAAGGGCCACGAACCTGGTTGTCACATAGTGGTTTTACCACTGCCATTTATCCTTGAATGCTGTCACACTCATATGTAAAATACCAGAGCAGGACACTTGTCATTTGCTAAGATTGATCTTAAGGAAGTAGCCATGGAGCTGGCAGTATGATTTTATGTATAAAAACATGTGCTGCCGAGGCTGATGACCTGACTTAGTGCCCTTAGACTCACACCATGAAACAGAGATAACTGTGTCTTACAAGTTGTCCCATGATACCATATTCAGTCCATAGCGTGTGAATAGCCACACATATACACACACAATAAATCGATGTAAGTTTTCAAAAACTAATTATGACCTCCTAACACAGTTATAAAACTATAGCTGAGCACATTTGTGTAGCCCTTGAAGATTCCACTATGGCATAGGAATGTGCTATGTCTAGTATAAAAGACAGTAGACTTAAGACTTAGGTTCAAAGTACATGGTTGCCTTCATAAATTCTCCTAGCTTCATAAAGCTATTTACTCCCTCTCTCATTTCAAATGCCATCTGTAAGCAGAAAGAAGAAAAACTACTTTAACACTTATTTGTGAGGACCGAACCCCCGCCCAATAAATGTATAAGACATCTATCATAAAGCTGTACTAAGTCCATTTTATACAAATATAGAAATGGGGCAAGTGATGCAGTGTAGAATAAGCATGATTCATTAATTACAAATGTGGACATAGCCAGGCAGTGGTGGTGCATGCCTTTAATCCCAATATGTGGGAGGCAGAGGCAGGCAGATTTCTGAGTTCGAGGCCAGCCTGATCTACAAAGTGAGTTCCAGGACAGCCAGGGCTACACATAGAAACACTGTCTTGAAAATAATAATAATAAAAAAAAGTATACATTGTTTTTAAGCCCACCATGAAAGGTAAATGCTTGGCCTTTTTTCATTGTACATACAAATATAAACATCAAGAGAAATACATGAGGAAAGTACAATATTATTCTGCTAGAGAATTTGCTCAGCAGTGTGGTGCACTTGGTGCTCGTGCAGAGAACTGGGGTTTGATTTCTAGCACGTACACAGCAACTCACTACTGTTGGCAACTCTTATATCAGGAGATCAGATGCCCTCTTCTGACCTCCATGGGCACAGGACATGCACACATTCACACACTTAAAATAGGGAAATCTCTTTTTAAAAGATTACACAATATTTAATTGCCTTAATAACCCATAAAACTAGATATAAAAGCAAAGAAAATGTATTAATAATAAATGTGACAGACAAGTGATTAAAAGCTTTAAATGTATAAAAATCATCTAAAAGTTAATACAATAGAGTTGGACCCAAATTACAAGAGACAACCAAAAGAAGGTAAACATGTGGTAATAGAATATACTGTGTGTCACATTTAGAAGCAAAGACATGATATTTTCATCAGTATAATTGACAAGAGTTTCTTCAAAGTATGATGTCCAATACATACTATGAGGTGGAATTGCAAGTTACTTGGAGAATAGAGAAGTCTTCTGTATCTTGAAGGAAGGTAATCACATCAAAAGCTACAACGTATTAATTCTTTCATCAAGGAATACTATTGAATGTATTCAAGAACTAACACAAATACAATCAATCTATGAGCAGTTAGAAATCTGCTACATTATTGTGTACATAATAGGTAATTATGAATTTTCTTTCATTTGCTTACAGTAGTATATGTTACATTGCATAATTCTAAAGAATGAAGTTTGGTTCTAAAAGTGTGGGCAAACCATAATCTTCAAGAAGAAATTAACCAAATACCAAGCATTGTGTGACACATCTTAGCTGATTGAATGCCACTTTTCTACAGTACCTGAGACTAGGCAACTTATAAAGAACAGAGGTCTGTTTCTCTCTATTTTACAGGCTGGAAAGTATAAGCATGTAGAACCCGTGGCTGGTGAAAACATTCTTGTTACAACTAACATCACACGGCAGGAAGTAAGAAAGTACATGTGTGCACATATATTCAAGGAAGAGAAAGTGAGAGAGCAGCAGGAGGCAGAACTCACATTGCAAGGAAACATAGTGACATTAGGCTGTTTATGAAAAGGGAACCTTCCATTATCTACTCACCTCTTAAAGATCTTACTATAGCAAGGAAATGAAACCAACCTAGTTGTCTATCAACAGATGAATGGATGTTAAAAATCTGCTACATGTATAAAACGGGATGTTCTTCAGCACTGAAAAAATGAAATTGCAAAGTTTACAAGAACTTAGATTGGCTTGATAAGCATTATATTAGGTGAGTTCTGGATCTCAGGAAAAAATTGACCACATGTTCTTCGTCATATATGGATGTTAGCCTGCTATATATATTCTATGCTATATATATATATTCTATTCATATATATATTCATATATATATATATATATATATATATATATATATATATATATATAT
>LR750227.1:657907-728596 GCA_902729485.2 Mus minutoides | reverse complement strand
AAAAAAAAAGGGTACAGAGCTAAACAAAGAATTCTCAACTGAGGAATACCTAATGGCAGAGAAGCACCTGAAAAAATGTTCAACATCCTTAATCATCAGGGAAATGCAAATCAAAACAACCTTGAGATTCCACCTCACTCCAGTCAGAATGGCTAAGATCAAAAACTCAGATGATATCAGATGCTGGTGAGGATGTGGAAAAAGAGGAACACTTCTCTATTGCTGGTGGGATTGCAAGCTGGTACAACCACTCTGGAATTCAGTCTGGAGGTTCCTCAGAAAATTATACATAGTAGTACTGGAAGATACAGCAATACCTCTACTGGACATATACCCAGAAGATGTTCCAACTGGTAATAAGAACACATGCTCCACTATGTTCATAGCAGCCTCATTTATAATAGCCAGAAGCTGGAAAAAACCAAATGTCCCTCAACAGAGGAATGGATACAGAAAGTGTGTTACATTTACACAATGGAGTACTACTCAGCTATTAAAAACAATGAATTTATGAAATTCTTGAGCAAATGGATGTATCTGGAGTATGTCATCCTTAATGAGGTAACCCAATCACAAAAGAAGTCACTGGATATGCACTCACTGATCAGTGGGTAGTAGCCCAAAAACTTAGAATACCCAAGATACAACTTGCAAAACACAAGAAAATCAACAAGGAAGACCAGCGTGTGGATACTTCATTCCTCCTTTAAATAGGAAACAAAATACCCATGAAAGGAGTTACAGAGACAAAGTTTAGAGCTAAGATGAAAGGATGGACCATCCAGAGACTACCATACCCAGGGATCCATTCCACAATCAGCCACTAAACCCAGACACTATTACATATGCCAGCAAGATTTTGCTGAAATGACCCTGATATAGGTGTCTCGTGTGCAGCTATGCCAGTGCCTGGCAAACACAGAAGTGGATGCTCAAAGTCATCTATAGGATGGAACACAGTGCCCCCAATGGAGAAGCTAGAGAAATTACCCAAGGAGCTGAAGGGGGTCTACAACACTTTAGGTGGAACAACAATATGAACTAACCAGTACCCCCATAGCTCCTGTCTCTAGATGCATATGTAGCAGAAGATGGCCTAGTTGGCCATCACTGGAAAGAGAGGCCCCTTGTTCTTATAAACTTTATATACCCCAGTACAGTGGAACTCCAGGGCCAAGAAGTTGGAGTGGGTTGGTAGGGGAGCAGGGCAGGGGGAGATTATAGGGAACTTTCAGGATAGCATTTGAAATGTAAATAAAGAAAATATCTAATAAAAAAATACCTATACTTCAAAAAAAAGATATAAGCAAATATGTGTGGGTATATATTTAGATGCAAATAAGAAACAATCATTTAAAAGACAGAATATTTACTAGTGAGTTCATATATGTAATGTGCTCTGTATAAGTATATTGAATGCTATAGTTTGTCATACAATTTTATCTTAAGACCCTGTAACATATCTATTTTATTCCAGTCTTGAAGAGGAAAGCTGAGTCTATCTGAGTTAAGCGAAATCATTCCATTAAGACATGAGCCAGCTCTGACCCTAGTGCAGTTCCTATGAGTTTAAGACTATATCACTTCCCACTGCAACAAAAGCTACTTTGACTTAATCCCTATATGGCAGTAAAAGAAGCCAACTGAGCTTTAAAATATAGTATCATTAGAATTCTGATCTGAATCTTCTACAAGCAAGGCAGCATATCATTATTTTTTATTTCATCAAGTTTTTTTAATGACAAATTTTGACTGCAAACTCTTTTCAGAGTGGAGAGTTCAAATTAAAATGTCAGTTTTGATTCAGTGATGATGGTTTGCTTTCAAAATATTTAAGCAAAATATTTTCATTAATACAAAAATGATTGGATGTTAGACTATGTAAATGTCATGATAAGTTTCATCACTTAGTAAAAAGATGTCAGGCCTTTTTACTCTAATCTGCAAACTTGATATGCATGAAAACTTCAGTCTTAAGCATCTACTTGCTTATATGCATATTTGCATAAATATTTAAAGCATAATGCAAAGAAGTCAAGGTCTTGGCACTGTAGTTTTTCTGGTGCACACAATAAACAATCTAATCTTATGAGAAGCAGTCTCAAAGAATTACTGACATCAGCACCAATTATATGTCTGTATTTTGATATAGATTCCACTTGTAAACTATATTGTTGAACATTTTAACCCTGAATTCTTTCTCTTTTCATTATATTTCTGGGAAGGGGGAACTCAAGACAGAATCTCAATGTGTAGCTCAAGCTAGTAACAAGCTAACAGTCTGCTCACCTCAACCTCCCAAGTACTGAGATTACAAGCATGGCTGACTTAAGCCTGGTTCCTTTCCATATATTTATATTAACTCCTTTGTGATCTCTTGTCTTACTGGAGATCGAGCTAGACTACAAACATTCATCTTAGTTTAGGCTGACAGTTTCCAAAGTAACAGGATGGATCTCCATTATTGCTCAGAAATAGCTCACAATTAATTATAGTCACTCTAAAATTGCTGAACATCCCTAGTCTGTTACTGAGTCTACATATCAATATGAATACAAATCTCTTCCAAAAACAATGAAGCAAAATTTACTACCGGTTAGAGGGAAGGTACTTCTATACCATTTCATTTAACTTCTTTCTCATCCACCATTCAGCCAGGATCCGGAGTAATCTTTACTTTATCAATTTTCTCCCCAAAACATCTCCCTTGTTCTTTACTTTTCTCTGAAATTTTCAGAAAGGAAGAGTTGGGAAGGACATACTTTATTCTTGACAAGCTCAGAATATTCTTCAAGCTACAGGAGATACATCAGAGCTGTTGGCACTTTGGGGGGAAGAGAGCAGAAGTACATGGCATACATTGTTCATCTTATTGTTTCCTTATTCAAATGTACTGCCATGTAATTTATCAAATAAGTCTCCAAACTGTTCATCCAGGTTTCATGTTTTCTGTTCCTCCTTTCAAACTCTTTTTGTCCCTTTTTGTCTTGTTTTGAAAATAGAGTCTTTTCACATACAATATAATCTGATTATACTTCCCCTACCCTCTACTCCTCCCAGTTCCTCTCCCACATTTCCTCCCCTCCAGATCCACCCCTTTTCTCCTCTCAGTAGAAAAGAACAGACTACTAAGAGTTAACAAACAAACACAACAAAATAATAAGCTGAAGTAAAAACTATCATATTGAAGTTGGATACCACAAGCCAACCGGAGGAAAAGAGTCCCAGCAACTAGGACAAGAATAAAAGACCCACTCGTACCCACAGTCAGGAGCCCCATAATAAACACTAAGCTAATAGCTTTAATATATACGCAGAGGACCTGGTGCAGATCCATGTAATCACTGCACTTGGTTCTTCCATCGCTGTGAGCTCCTACTTGCCTTGCTTAATTGATCGAGAGGGTTGTGTTCTCCTGCTGTCTTGCATCTGCTCTGCCTCTTACAATCTTTCCACCTCCTTTTCTNCATGATTACTTGAGTTCTGAGGGAAGGGGCATGATGGAGATTCTCTCATCACATAATGTCTTGCTGTGCATCTCTGAATCCACTTCCCTCTGCTGCCAGAGCAAACCTCCCTGATGATGGCTGGATATGGCTATGAATATAGCAGAATATTATTAGGAAACGTGTTATTGTTTTTTGGTGCTTTTTTTTTTTTAAATCAAGGGTGTTTAGTTGCTTTTACCCTAGATCTCTAGGCTACCTAGTCTCTGAGTCTTTATAACCAAAGAAGTCTCATGTTTGGATTTCTTCTTATGGAGTAAGCCTTAGATGAGATCAGACACTGGTTGGCTATTCCTACACATTCTGTCCCACCATTACTCTTGCATATTTTGCAGTCATGACAGATTGTAGGTCAGTTGTTTTGTGACTGGGTCACTGTCCACATTTCTCTTTCAATAGATGGCAGAGTACCTGCCCACAACAAAGATACTAGAATATAAAACTAAAGGCTCCATATAGGTACCAGCACTTTCTCCATGTTCAGTGAGTTATATAGGTGTTTTCCTCAGCAGTGAGACCTCACTGTCAGTTTGCAGGAAGTACCATTCTGTCTTAGCCAAAACCTGGGCTGTTTGGATATTTCTATTGACATCCTTGACCAACAAGTCTAGTCCCACCCTAGTTCCACCACTGGAACCCATGCCTGGATACAAGAGATGGAGAATTAAGACTGTATCCCCCATTAATGGAGTCTTCATTAGGATCACCTTCACAGATTTCAGAAGTTTTCACTGTACTAGGTTTCCACACAATCCCCAAATGCCCCCAATTCTAGCTATCACTACCCACACTCTCCCCTTCATTCCATATCCTCCCCACTTCACCCCATCCCCAATCTCCACCCACCTCCAGTCCATCTATATAGTCTATTCCATTTCCTTATCCAAGGGTTATCTCTACACCCCCCACAATCCTTTCTCTTTACCCAACCTCTCTTAATCTATTGAAGGTAGTCTGGTTATCATTTACTTAATATCTAATATCCACTTATAAGTGAACCCATACATATTTATCTCTCTGGGTCTGAATTATTTTACTCAGAATGATTTTTTTTCTAGTTTCATCCATTTGCCTGCAAATTTCATGATATCCCCCTTTCTTTCTTTCTTTCTTTCTTTCTTTCTTTCTTTCTTTCTTTCTTTCTTTCTTTTTTTTTTTTTTGTAAACACAGTTGAATAATAACTCTATTCTATAAATGTACCACAATTTCTTTATCCATTTTTCTGTGGGGACATCTAGGCTATTTCCAATTTCTGGATCCTATGCATAAAGCAGCAATTAACATGGTTGAGTAAATGTCCTTGTGGTAGGAGGGACATCCTTTGTGTGTGCTCTTATACTGACTTTTCAAATGAAATAAGGTATAAGGAATTTTTAGATTTATCTTATTTTATGTGAGTGTTTGTCTGCATATATGTATGTGAGCCATATGTGTGCAGTTCGCAAAGAGGCCAGAGAGGATATTGGGTCCACATAAATTGCAGTTACAGACAGTTGTGAACTGCTATATAAGGACTGGTAACCATACCTGAGTCCTCTTCAAGAGCAGCAAGTGATATTACCCACTGAGTGATCTCTCTTGCCCTAAATCCTTTTGATTGTAAACTTCTAGTACATAATTATTCATTTATTCAAGTTCTACTTTCCAGGACATAGTAAATACTGCTCTATAGTCTAGACACAGGTGCTAAAGCCCTGAAAGGCTGTAACAAGACTGTGCTGGCTGGTTTTGTGTGTCAACTTGACACAAACTGGAGTTTTCACAAAGAAAGGAGCCTCTCTTGAAGAAAGGCCTCCATGAGGTCCAGCTGTAAGGCATTTTCTCAACTAGTGATCAAGGGTGGGAGGGCCCATTGTGAGTGGTGCCATCCCTGGGCTGGTAGATTGGGTTTCTATAAGAAAGCAAGTTGAGTAAGCCAGGGGAATGAAGCCAGTAAGTAATATCCTGCCATGGCCTCAATATCAGCTCCAGCTTCCTGACCTGCTTGAGTTCCAGTCCTGACTCCCATTGCTGATGAACTGCAGTGTGGAATTGGAAGCTGAATAAACCTTTTTGTCCCCAACTTACTTCTTGGTCATGATGTTTGTGCAGGAATAGAAACCCTGACTAAGATAAAGACCTTCCTTCACAAAACTCGCAGACAAACTCATCACAATCTGCAGTTGAGTCTTCTCTGATTTTTTCCTACACAAGATCAATGGGGATGCTTAACAATTGTATAATGAAGACAAGTAATTGAGCTATAAAGCTAGTCAAACATATTGGTGGATGGGGGCTGTTCCTATTCAAACCACCACAGTGCTGCTACCTGGAAAACTAATATCATGAACTGAAGATGTAGGGCGGTGGTAATATGTACCAGGCCATACGGAGTTAGAGGAAGTGATTCAGAAAGAAAAGGAAGAAATAAGTACACAAATAGACAGAGGACATAGGGACAGACATATGTATCTTTCGCTACAGATGCTCAGACACATTTCTCTATTGCAATGAGGTACGAGTGTATTCTGTACCCACAGAAATGAACCAAGGCACTGGGAGAACCAACTGCAGCATTGGAATCAGAAACAGAGACAGTAATTCTGTGTGATTTTGTCTGACCAGTAAGAGTATATACACATTAGGATCAGGTCAAGAGAATTCAGAAACCAAACTTGAAAGGTTCCCATCAAGTCAAGGAAGAACATGGCCATTCTTATCAGTAACACTGCAATGAACAGAAAGAAATGTCCCCAAAATGTTCAGGTCCATAAACTGAAGATATCAATGGCTGAGTTGAGTAATTTTATTCTACTTGCTGATACTAATGGAGATTTGTCATTTTAAAAATTGGTCTACAGGAGAAAGGATCATTAAAAGTGAGAGAGTAAAAACATAGAGTTAAGTGGGTAAGGGGAAGGAACATCTGCGGGTAGCTGGGAGACAGCGAAAACATGATCAAAATGGACTGTATGGAAAAATATTTTTAAAGTATTTTTTAAAGGAAGAAACACAATTCTCTTCTATTAAACTAGACCACTATTTACACAACTAACAGGTGAGTAGCACGGTTTCTCTGCCAATGTATAGCAGAAAATAAACAAATTGAGGTTAGACTATCACCATTTTATAATTTTTATATATCAGTGAATCTAGATATCAGTCACAGAAGGGACTAACATTTCAGGAAGAAAAAAGAGATATGATGCGCCTACTAATGAAAGAATACAGCACATAATCTATAAAATGACCCTATATTCCAACACAGCCCTAAATCTTATTAAGAATCCTGCTTCTAGTTAGTTATCTATAGATAACTATAAATGTGTCAACTATCATGGTAAAGAGGCAACTAGTAAAATACAGAATGACAAAAACTGTAGAAGGATCTGGATCCTTTTAAAGAAATTTTTATAAGGGAGGGAGGAAGGTTGGGAAGGAGGGAGGGAGGGAGGGAGAGAGAGGATATAGATAGATAGATAGATAGATAGATAGATAGATAGATAGATAGATAGATAGATAGATAGATAGATATAGAGAGAGAGAAAGGGTGAAAAAAGATTGAGAATGGGAAAGGAAACAGGAGAAGGGCAAAAAGGGAACTCATCTTGCAATCCTCAGCATAAAGATAAAACCTAGGCCACAAACCATTTTTGCTTTCCATCAACTTTACAATTTCCTTGGCTCCAAAGATTTGTGTATTTTAGTTGTTCTTTGAAGTAACACAGCTACAGGTAAAACATGCTGGTTCCTTGGCCTCATCCCCCACAAAGAGAGGGAAAAGGCTGAAGATTTAGTCAGAGTTGGAGTGGGACCAGGGAATAGGCACAGTTAATAAATTGTATGGTTCATTTTGCCATGTCCCCAACGTGAAAACCAGCCTTCTGTGCCCAACCCAAAGGGACTCACTATTCTCCACAGAGAGTTCAGATCCCCATCCCCATTACAGGGCATGCCTTATCCTCAGGTTAACATAAAATAGATTTCATGTTCTTTTTGAACTGTTTTCCTTTGTTTTGTTTTGGTGTTATTTGTCTTATAAGGTTCATGTTTTCTCTTTTGGGCTTTTGTCCTTGTGGGATATTTTGAGAGAGAAAGAAAGAATATGAAGTTATGTAGATTGGAAGGAGGGGATATGGGAGGAGTTTAGGGAGGGGAAAGAATATTGTCAAATTATAAAATTTAAAAATTCCCAACAACAAATATATTAGCATTGCAAAATGTACCATATAGCCACAGTTAAGAAGCTATGATAAGGGTATTATTATACATTGGTTCCTTTTTCGATTTATTTTTTTATTTGATGTATATACCTGTTCTATTTGTGTGTATTCATGCATGATAGAAGACAGCATCAGACAGAAAATGCCATCAGATCCCATGTAGATGGTTTTGAGCCATCACATTGGTGCTGGGTATTGAGCTCAGGACCTCTGGAAGACCAGCTTGTCTCTGCAGTCAATGTTTTACATTGGTTCCTCCTCCTCCTCCTCCTTCTTTTCTTCTTCTCTTCTTCTTCTTCTTCTTCTTCTTCTTCTTCTTCTTCTTCTTCTTCTTCTTCTTCTTCTTCTTCTTCTCCTTCTCCTTCTCCTTCTCCTTCTCCTTCTCCTTCTCCTTCTTCTTTTCCTCCTCCTCCTGCTCCTCCTCCTCTCTTCCTCCTCCTCCTCCTTTTCCTCCTTCTTCTTGAATTCTTTTCCATTGATCAACATGTTTGTCTCTGAACCAATACCATGAATTTTTTATTGGATATTTTATTTACATTTCAAATATTGCTGCCTCCCTCCAGAAACACCTATCCCATCCCCTACCCCCTGTTTCTACGAGGGTGTTCCCCTATCCACCCACCCACTCCTACCTCACTGACCTGGCATTCCCCTACACTGGGGCATCAGACCTCCACAGGACCAAGGGCCTCTCCTCCCACTGATGCCTGGCAAGGCCATCCTTTGCTACATATACTGGTAGAGCCATGGGTACTTCTCGGCCATTCAATATTCCTCAGTTGAAAATTCTGTACCCCATTTTTAATAGGGTTATTTGAGTCTCTGAAGTCTGACTTCTTGAGTTCTTTGTATATATTAGATATTAGCCCTCTATTGGATGTAGGATTAGTAAAGATCTTTTCCCAATTTGTTAGTTGCTGTTTTGTCCTATTGACAATGTCCTTTGCCTTAGAGAAACTTTGCAATTTTATCAGGTCCCATTTGTCAATTCTTGATCTTAGAGCATAAGCTATCAGTGTTGTTTTCAGGAAAATTTCCCGTGTGCACATGATCGCAAGGCTCTTCCCCAGGGTTAGTGATTCTACCAGAAGTTCTTTTATTGTTGAAAACTGTTTTCACCATCCTAGGTTTTTTGTTATTCCAGATGAATTTGCAAATTGCTCTTTCTAACTCTATGAAGAATTGAGTTGAAATTTTGATGGGGCTTGCATTGAATCTGTAGATTGCTTTCAGCATGATGGCCATTTTTACTATATTAATCCTACTAATCCATGAGCATGGGTGATCTTTCCATCTTCTGAGATCTTCTATTTCTTTCTATAGAGACTTGAAGGTCTTATCACACAGATTTTTCACTTGTGTGAAAATTTTCACTTCAAGGTATTTTTGTATTAATTGTAACTATTGTGAAGGGTGTAGTGTCTCTAATTTCTTTCTCAGACTGTTTTCCTTTGAGTATAGGAAGACATCTGATTTGTTTTAAGTTAATTTTATATCCAGTCACTTTGCTGAAGTTGTTTATCAGCTTTAGGAGTTCTCTGGTAGAATTTTTGGGGGTCACTGAAGTATACTATCTTATCTGCAAATAATCATATTTTGACTTAATCCTTTCCAATTTGTATGTCTTTGACCTCCTTTTGTTGTCAAACTGCTCAATCTAGAACTTCAAATACAATATTGACTAGATAGGGAGAAACTGAACAGCCTTGTCTAGTCCCTGTTCTTAGTGGTATTGCTTACAAAGAATCAGCAAAACCAGGAGCTACTTCTTTCAGAAAGTCAACAAGATAGATAAATCCTTAGCCAGACTAACCAGAGGGTACAGAGACAGTATCCAAATTAATAAAATCAGAAGTGAAAAGGGAGACATAACAACAGAAACTGAGGAAATTCAAAAAAATCATCAGATCCCACTACAAAAGTCTATACTCAACAAAATTAGAAAATCTGGATGAAATGGACAGTTTTTCAGACAGATACCAGGTGTCAAAGTTAAATCAGGATCATATAAACCATTTAATCAGTCCCATAACCGCTAAAGAAATAGAAGCAGTCATTAAAAGTCTCCCAACCAAAAAGATCCCAGGACCAGATGGGTTTAGTACAGAATTCTATCAGACCTTCAAAGAAGACCTAATGCCAATACTCTTCAAATTATTCCACAAAACAGAATCAGAAGGAACACTACCTAATTCATTCTATGAAGCCACAATTTCTCTGATATCTAAACCACACAAAGGCCTAACAAAGAAAGAGAACTTCAGACCAGTTTTCCTTATGAACATAGATGCAATAATAAAATTTCTCATAAACAGAATCCAAGATGCAAAAATAAAATTCTCACAAACAGAATCCAAGAACACATCAAAATGATCATTCACCATGATCAAGTAGGCTTCATCTCAGGGATGCAGGGATGGTTCAATATATTGAAATCAATCAACGCAATCCACTACATAAACAAACTCAAAGAAAAAAGCCACACAATCATTTCATTAGATGCTGAAAAAGAATTTGACATAACTCAACATCCCTTCATCATAAAAGTCTTGGAAAGATCAGGAACTAAGGGTCTATACCTAAACATAGTAAAAGCAATGTACAGCAAACCAGTAGCCAACATCAAACTAAATGGAGAGAAACTATACATTGGTTCTTAAATGTCCACTAAAAGCTTATGGGCTAAAGACTTCATTCCCAACTTATGACACTATTGGGAAGTTGGAGCAAAGGTCAGAGGGAACTGTTAGTAGGAAATTAAATTACTAGCAGGGTGCCTTGAAACAGCTTTTGCTAACCAATTCCTTAGACTCTTTTTCTTGCCTATAACCCCTGGGGAAATTAGCATGTCACCTTCATCACATGCTTCCCACAATAACAACTGTCAAAGGTCCACAAGTAAACTGGCCCTTTAATCAAGAGCTGAAGCCATGAGACAAAATAAAAACCTTTTCTTTTCTTTTTTTTTTCCAATTTTTATTAGATATTTTCTTCATTTACATTTCAAATGTTATCCCGAAAGTCCCCTAAACCCTCCCCTATCCCCCACCCTGCTCCCCTACCCACCCACTCCCACATCTTAGTCTGGAGTTCCCCTGTACTGGGGCATATAAAGTTTGCATGACCAAGGGGCCTCTCTTCCCAATGATGGCCAACTAGGCCATCTTCTGCTATATATGCAGCTAGAGACATTAGCTCTGGGGGTACTAGTTAGTTCATATTGTTCTTCCACCTATAGGGTTGCAGACACCTTCAGCTCCATGGGTACTCTCTCTAGCTACTTCCTTGGAAACCCTGTGTTCCATCTAATAGCTGACTGTGAACATCCACTTCTGTGTTTGCCAGGCACTGGTATAGCCTCATACGAGACAGCTATCTCAGGGCCCTTTCAGCAATATCTTGCTGGCATATACAATAGTGTCTGCACTAGGTGGCTGATTATTGGATGGATCCCCAGCTGCAGCAGTCACTGGTTGGTCCATCCATTTGTTTCAGCTCCACACTTGATCTCTGTAACTCCTTCAATGTGTGCTTTGTTCCTAATTCTAAGAAGAAGCGAAGTGTCCACACTTTGATCTTCATTCTTCTTGAGTTTCATGTGTTTAGCATATTGTATCTTGGGTAATCTAGGTTTCTGGGCTAATATCCACTTATCAGTGAGAACATGTTATGTGAGTTCTTTTGTGATTGGGTTACCTCACTCAGGATGATGCCCTTCAGATCCATCCATTTGCCTAGGAATTTCATGAATTCATTGTTTTTGATAGTTGAGTAGTACTCCATTGTGTAAATGTACCATAATTTCTGTATCCATTCCTCTGTTGAGGGACACCTGGGTTCTTTCCAGCTTCTGGCTATTATAAATAAGGCTGTTGGAAACAAAGTTCCTGCCCATCTCGCAGTCTAAATCTCTTAACAGAAATGATTGCTTTTTTCCCTGTAGTGCTGTGTTTTGCACTCTTACAAATTTGTCTGTATTTATGCATGATGGTTGCACTCTTTTATTCAGCAGTAAGCTTCTTTAGGTCAAATGGCCACTTGGAATGTGTCTTTGCAGTTGAGACATTATTGCTGAGTATGCTAAATCAATAAAGCAATGAAAATGTAACAGTTGACGGTGGCTACAATGTTTGTCTCTTACCTTGTCTCTGAAGGGATGGTTACCCTAAGCACACTCTACTCTCAATTCACAGAGAAGCACATCCCAAATGAATATACCACACAATAAATGCCTAAGCATTTCTTAAGAATCAGCTAAATCAGCTATAAAAACTTGAATACTTTCTAAATCAAAATGCCATGCTTACCAACCGCTTTTACAAACTAAAGAAATTGGTTTGAAGAAAACTATTCTAAAGTACTGTTTTTACATATAATAACTACCTCCAAAAGGTGTTGAATATCCTGAGGCCAGGTTTTATAATGTTATAAATAAATATGCCTTTATTTTAAATGCACTTCAATTTTATAAGGCTTCTAAAGATTAGCAATATACTTTTATAAAGACCTCTGCTTCAGATTCCTAAAGGGGTAAACAAACTTTAAAGTTTGATCAGAGGTAGATCATTACAGATTAATGGATGGCAGTGGCTGAGAGCTTACTGTGCAGCAGGTGCTGGGCTCAGCAGTTTTATGATCCTCTTGCTGAGTTTTTTCAATGATACCCAGGTAAGTTAGGGTTTATGGAAGGCCAAAGAAGGGCCTGGAGGGGTGGAGCAACTGCCCAGGTACACATAACATCAGAACTGTGAATGTTGTCTATTGAGAGTAAACATCAACCAACTGAACCAATGATAGGGGAAAAGGAAGGGAGAACAGATGAGAGGCAAGATGATCTGCAGGCTTGGGAGTCAGCGCAGGCTTGGGAGTCAGCGCACACTTCACCACCTTCCCTGCAGGAGCTCTCCTATCTCCAGGTTCACTATAGAGCTATAGGATATCGGAACAGTAGTCAGGACTGTGTGAGAAGAGGCATATAAGTCCATGCTTTGCAAATGGTAGATATTGATAGTAAAACCAATGTTCCGGACATTGGTATTCTCCTGAATGGGATGCCTTAGTGAATTCCTCAGCCCTGTGTCACTCTCTCATCAGTACCATGCACTAACCAACTGTTTACCCTGCACAGATGCTGCTGAAAACACACAGATGTAACCCAACTTCTTGTTCTTTGAGGAATTTTCTTACCAAACATCTTAAAATATTGTGTGTAAAAAAAGGATAATAGCCAAAACACTGTTAGCTTTTTCTAATCCCAATTCACGAGCTAAACTACTGTTAGCCATGTCTTTCCCTTATCTGGCATATAGAATACCTTACTCTGTGCCCAGAAAGGACCAGCAGACTATGGCTGTCAAGATTAGCCTCTCCAGTAGCACACCCACATTATGCTTGGTTTCACATAGAGATAATGAGGGTCATTATTTTTTCCTTAGATCAAATAGTCCTAAAGGTTCCAACTTAGGAGGAAGAAATGGTTCTGAGAGGTCACTGTAGCATCCAGACTGAAGTCACTCTATGGATCTGCAATTTGATTCCTATCCAATAAGAGTACTATGTGTCCACCTCTTAGGATGTCCAAAGTAATAAAGGAACAACCTTTTTTGACCTCCATGCATACCATTGATTCAAAGGAA
Organism: Mus minutoides; assembly: GCA_902729485.2. Lineage (NCBI taxonomy): Eukaryota > Metazoa > Chordata > Mammalia > Rodentia > Muridae > Mus > Mus minutoides. The sequence goes on along the minus strand of LR750227.1, from coordinate 715,251 downwards.
TTAGAGATGAGAATTCATGCATGACTCCAACTGCAAACTCATCTGCGTTCAAACTGGTACAGAGTTTAAGAAATAATTAGGAGCCAGGCAGTGGTGGCACATGGCTTTAATCTCAGCACTCAAAGCAGAGGTAAGAGGTTCTCTGAATTTGAGGACAGACTAGTCTTCAGAGTTTCAGGACAACCAGGGCTACAGGGAGAAAACCTGTCTCAAAAAAAAAAAGGGGGGGGGGACAAAGAAAAAAGAAAGGAAGAAATAGAGTCAGTTACTGAGGTGTTGAGGGAGACTGAGTATTGCAGATAACTTTATCTCTTTATTGACCCATTAAGACAAAAGGCACATCATTGTAGAAGAGTGTTGACAGTTCCCACATTGCTTGTGAGACCCAGTGTTTGCTCATGAAGGAAGGCAACCTGCGATTTGTTGTGTTTCTATGCAGAATGGTGCTCCAAACACCGAAGAATGTTTCACTCACATTTCCTGGGTGGGAACTGAAAGAAAACAGTTATAAAAGTAAGTGTCTAATTATATGTCAGAAATATCTTTACGAATATCTTGACATAATGCTTCAGATACCCAAGCTAAACAAACTCTGTTCTTCCTATACCTCACACTGGCTACCCAGGCCCTGCTTTCTAGGGCACTCACTTATGTACCACAGAGATACTTTGAATAGGGTTTTTATTCACAGACTCAGGAGTGAAGGGCCTACCCTTTTAACAAGGCACAAACATTTCTTAGAACATAGAGCCATTTATATTTTTCCAGAACATCTGCTCAGATGTTTATACTTTTAATAATACAGCTATTTTTACATAAATAGAGAAAATGTAGGACATAAATATAATGTTAAATGAACAACCTTGCTATGGAGCCAGCCCTAAAATAGGATTTTTATTGTTGAAATCTTCCTGAGTGCACTCTGCATTTATGAGATTAAGCTGCAGTGAAGTCTGTTTTATCTGTCCCTGAAATTATTTTGTCAGTCTCTTTAACTATCTAAGTATTTTTTACTGTTGGAATTAAAAACCCAAGGCTATCATTAGTATTCTTATAAATCTTCGGTAGAAAACCTGTATACAAAAGGAAGAGAAACTGAATTTGATTTTCCTTAAGAGGGAGATTCCTTACAATCAGAAAACAATGGTCGTCGGTCAGGCAAATTCCACTTTTTCCAAAATTTATATTTTCCCTGCTCAAATTACGCAAGGGAAAAATTATGAGCGAATATTCAAGGCAAGCTTGGTCATGCTCACAGATCCAGGGAGTAAGCTCTCTTCTGTGCTCCTATACAATGGTTGCTGAGTAACATTAGCATAATCCTGAATTATTACCAAAATTAGGGGTCAGATTTACTTTACTGGAGCGCTCAACCTATCTGAATCAGGCCCGAGAGGCTGGGGCATTCCAGATGTGAACCTGGTGGTAGGTGTAAAGTGCACCACATAGAGAGAATGTGCACTGTAAGGAAAAAGACAAATTACCCAGAGCTATTACAGTCATTAGTCCCATCAGCCTGGGAAGCCCTCCCACTGCATTTTCCGTGCAGTGTGTAGAGCGGTCCTGGGGCTTATCACATCTTGCAGGGGGTCGTCTTCTGCCAGGCATAGTCACATAGCTTGACATTTCACTCAAAAAAAAAAAAAAAAAAAGCCTAGGCTCTCATGCTCCAGCCAGGCTTCTGTTTCCAGGCTTCTCAACCAGTGGCTAAAATAAAGGCAGCCAGCCTAGACTGAAGGCTGCAGCTATTCATCTAAATGCAGAAATAGAAATGCATCGCTTCCAGAGACTCACAGTGTTCCATCATAACATTTTTGGGTAGGGGCAGCAAGTCTCCACTGCTGGAATGTTCCAGAAGCACCTTTGAGGGTTGTTTCGCTAACATACTGACTATTTCACTGCGATTAGAAGATAACAAATCTATGTCACAGGGAATGTCATGAGATGATAAAACCTTAGGAGACAAACAATACAACTGAGCAGTTTTTCCAAGATATGTGTGAGTCTAGAAGTACACAGAGGTGGTATATATTACAGGAATTTGTCAGGGAAAGAAACAAACAAATATATGCATATATGCACACATATGTTAAATATAACTATGTGTGTGCTTGAGTGTGAACTTGTGGCATATATGGGGAAAAGGTAACTTGTGCTAGGGAGTTATGACTTTTAAAAACTGTCTTATATACTCTCTATGTTATCTTCAATACTGTGTATTCTCTTTAGTTAAAAAAGAAAGTCATAGCTGGTGGCACACGCTTTCAATCCGAGCACTTGGGAGGCAGAGGCGAGCAGATCTCTATGAGTTTGAAATTAGCCTGGTGGGTCTACATGATAAGTTCCAGAAGATTCCGAACCACATAGAAAGAGACCCTGTCTCAAAACAAATCAAAACAAAGGAAAACAAACAAAGAAAGAAAATAATGACAAGAGAAAAACACAAATAAAGATATAGTATGCCCCTCCTCACCCAAGAGCAAGCAAAAGGTAAAGATTCTACCTAGGAAAGGAGCAGGGAAGTGAAAGTATCTTTAAACTGAAGACAGCAATATTTTGCTTCACATTCTCATCCTAACCACAACAATATCCCACATGCAGAGCTAATTGTACAGAAAGTACAAGCAAACCAGCCCAGCTTGGTTTTTCTACATGTAAGAGTGAGGGTTCAGAGACACTAGCTCCACCAGCGCATTAACTCACACTTAAGACTGCCTGACCCTGTGGCCTTAACCACTAAGCTACAGCTGTAGCCGTTTTGCCTGTTCCTGTCTGCATGCTGTCCACCATCTTTAAGCAAGTGACAGACTGCAACCTTGTTCCTTCTCTTGTCTTTACCCCTTAACAAAATGCAGTTATTTCCTGGCTTGAGCATTTTCAATATATATGTTTATATCTGGTGCATGAATAATTAATTGTACACTTTTCTTTGTGGTAATTTTGGGAGTGTAAAGAAGAGATATTTCCCACACTTTCACCCGAGGGCACACACAGACACACACACACACACACAGACACACACAGACACACACAGACACACACACACACACTGACACACACGTAACAGGAGCACACAATGTGCTGAGACACCAGGCAGGTGGGTCCACGATGACCTGGGTACTGGACAAAGGGCATCTGAGTGGAGAATCTGAGAAATGCCTCAGTCTGGCTCCAGCAGAGGATCCAAGTGGAAACAATAGGTCAACAAAACAGCAAAGGAAACCAAATGTGAAGCCTCCCAAAAACTGAAATGGGCTGCTCTATGCAAAATAACATTGGCAACTTCATGTTAACTAGCACAGTCCCAAATGGAAAATTCTGCATTCAAAGTTTCAAAACATCAACCCCAAAACCTCCAAGTTTTCTCTGCTCCTGTTTTGGCAATAGAAAAAAAAATTGTTTTGTGTGCACACCATGTATATAAACATACCCACAATCACTTTGAGACCTTGACCAAGTTATCTTGTCTAGAGATCACTTTCTTCTACAAAAGGAGACTTGGACTTCACTATTTTACATATCTATAGACCACAGTGAGACAATAGTGTATCACCCAGCTCTGTGTTTGGTGTGGGAAGATAAATATCAAATGGTAGTTATAGAAAAGTTCTCAAAATCATTTGCTCTTAAATATTTGATTATTTTACTAACAACAAATTTCAACTTTGCAAGTGACATGGAAACGTCCAGTATTTCCCCTATTTCGTGACCTTTTGGATTCAGTGTTTGCTTGTCCTCAAGACGACCCTGCTGTTTAGTTCAGGGTGGTCTTGAACTCTCAGTCTTCCTGTTTCTGCCTCTCCAGAGCTAATATTACAAGTATATGCTAACATAGCTGACTCTTTGATATGAGAAAGTGTTTTATGAGTCAAGTACTACCGTCAGAACAGAACCCTTTGCCCATTCAGGATAAACAACCTAGGGATAAGCTAGAATATTCCTAACAGAAATTATCTCAGAACTTCCCCTATATTTTGTGTTCCCTAGCTACACACACCACCAAATTTGGCTTCTGAATCACCTACTATAGAGGTAATCATCTTAGTAGCAAGACATCAGAAGACTCTTCTAGAGTGGCTGGCTGTTACTAATTTGGACTTCTATCTCCTCAGTTAATTGTTACATTATGCTTTCAAAACCAACTCTATAATTTTTCCAAATATGTGGCTATGTATTTTTGTGAAACAATAGTTAGTGACTCGGGTGACTACAGAGTAATGCATGGTACAAAAGAAAATAATTCTCATCAGCTGTTAATCATAAGAAAGGATTCCTCTGCTGAATAAAACTAATCCCCCCCCCAAAATTTTGGGGGTTGAAGTTATTTTTGTTTTCTCGATGGTTAATCAACACTCAAACTTTTAAAATGGTCAACTAGTATCAAGTGATAGGCAACTAACCCAAGGGGAAGAGCTAAATATATTTTGTTTATGATGTGCATTTAGGAAATTATATAAATTATATAAAATGAACATAAGTATTAATCACTTAGAAAAAAATATTAGATGGGAACATTGTTATATGACAATCCAGACTCTGCAAGCAAAAGAAAAACAAAAACATTTATAGCTAGAGAAGCACCTTCAGTATTTTGCATACCTTAATACAGTTCCAAAATTAGAGCTCAGAGGGAAAAAACAGAACCAGTGTCCTTCTGCAGGGGTGAAAAACTCACTAAAAGAAAAATCGCAATGATTAACAATTTTTAAATGAACACTACATCTTTTTCACTGTCTCAGCCCACTTTTGCATCCTACTCTTTAGACATTTACCTGTATAGCAGATGAATTTTCCCTTATATCTTCTTAATTGAGCCTCAAACACGTCACATAAGTTGTTTCTTCCTCTTTGCGGCCCTTTGTGAAATAAAGCTTTCAAGATTTACCTTCTTATACTTATTTAAAAAAATATTAGAATGAATGGAAATCTGTAGCTGGTGGGTGAGAGGAGGTAAGAGGCATCTTTAGGAGATGTCAGAGACCTCGGGAGGCTCCCAGGAGTCGATGCAGGTGACCTTAGCTAAGATGTATAGCACAGGGGATATGGAACCTGAGAAGGCCACCCCCTAGAGCCAGGCAGTACCCCCAGTGAAGGATAAAGATACCAACCCACCCACAAAACTTTTGATCCAAAATTTGTCCTGTCTACACAAATAAAATGGAACAGAGAATGAGGGAATGGCTAACCAGTAACTGACCCAACTTGAAGACCCACCCCAAGGGCAAGCACTGATACTCCATTATGCTTGCAGACAGGACCCTAGCATAACTGTCCTCTAAGAGGCTCCACCCAGCCTCTGACTGAAACAGTTGCAGAGACTCACAATCAAACATTGGACTGAGCTCCGGCACTCTTATAGAAGAGTTGGGAGAAGGAATGGGGGCCCTGAAGGGAATAGGAACCCCACACAAATGCCAAAAGAGTCAACTACCTTGGACTTTTAAAGGCTCAGAGACTGAGCCACTAACCAAGGCGCATAAGCAGGTTGGACCTAGGTCTCCCCAAACATATGTAGCAGATGTGCAGCTTGGTCTTCATGTGAGTCCCCCAACAACTAGAGCTGGTGCTGTCCCTAAAGCTGTTGTCTATCTATGGAATCCGTTCTCCTAACTGAGCAACCTTGCCTAGCCTCAGGGGCCAGACCTAACCCTGCAGAAACTTAATTCATCAGATTAGGAGTTAAAGAGGGCAGTCTTTACCCTCTCAGGAGAAAGAAAAGGGAGATCAGAAGATGGACTGGGGGGGGGGGTCAGGAAGGAACAACTATCAGGATGTAAAATTAATTAATTAATTAACTAATTAATTAATGGGGGTAGGAAAAGAAATATTCAGCCAGACATTGTGGCTCACACCTTTAATCCCAGCATGCAGGAGGCAGAGGAAGGCAATTCTCTATAAGTTTGAGGCCAGCCTGGTCTACAAAACTCATTCAAAGTTGCTACAGAGAGAAACTCTGCCTCAAAAATGTGTGTGTGTGTGTGTGTGTGTGTGTATATATATGTGTATATATATATATATATATATATATATACATACACACACACACACACACACACACACACATATATATATATATATATATATATATATATATATATATATATACACACATAAGCACATATACATGTACATGTGGTAGGGAGTGATTAATCTTTTGAAGTTATTTTGAGCCACTAAGATTAGACAGCCTAGCATTTATATATGTACTATTAGATTTAATTGTCACTTAATGGGCCTGCCTTAAAGGCACACCTATAGCTGTTGTACCATACTGTTGTGCACAAGCAGACTACAATGAAAAGATTCTATATGGTTTTTCTGTTTGTTTGTTTGTTTGTTTGTTTGTTTGTTTGTATATACTCCAAGAGGGGCAAGTTATGGAAGATAGTTTTCATGATTTTCTCCTACAATAGATCAATCACTCTGTGATACAAAACAGTATACCATCTTGTTTTCCACGTCTTAAGACTGACCCAGTATCTGCTGAAGGCTGAGTCATTTTACAACATGCACAAGTGCCTTGCTACTCAGCATCTGAATTTCTACGGCTCATTGATTTGTTTGAATTTAATGTGATGTTCAAACGCACTGCCATTTTCAGAGCCTTTCATTGAGTTTTTTTTTTTTAAATAGGATAATACACAGAGTATAAAATATTACCTTCTGATGAAACAGCAGATTTTAGCCCAGTGTCAACAAAACTAAGCAAATTGCTAACCTCTCAAACAGTTTTACAACATGCCACACTTTTTTTGCCCTCCTAAAATTTGCCTAGACTCTTGTAATTATTGGATAATTACCTCTCCCCACTCACTTTTCCTTTGACAGCTTAGTTCCAGCCTCTGGGAGTTGAATGTCTAATTGGTCTGTCTGCTTGGATTGTGGAATCTTGAGACTTCTTGAATTTAGCCAAATCAGACAGCCATAGGAGTGAGGAAAGAAAAAATGTCTTCGGTAAGTTCTAGCCTTCCAAACCACCTAAAAGTACTAAAGAAGCAAGAGGCTCTGGTAGAGTCTATCCTCCGCAACCATCTAAAGGGTTAAAGATGTAACCGGCTCTGATACTTCAGCCACTCTTCATGAACCTGGTAACTGGGCGCAATGAATGCATGGTTATCAGAGTAGAGCCTCATAGAATCACTACACTCAATAAATGTCCAATAACAATGGTGAAGACTTAGACGGACTATATTTAAAATATTTACCCCTTAATTCCCCTCCTAAATCTGGCTTCCATCTTTACCTCTTTATGGTATCCAATGACCTCCATTCAGCCAAGTTCAAAGGCATTTTCTCAGCCCTTATCTTCCTTGATCTCTCTGATGTGTGGGGCACAGCTTTTCATACCTGCCCCTTTGAAGGCTTCTGGCTTCAGTTCCTGAGACATTTCTATTGTCTTTTATTTCTCCTCATCGCCACCCAGATCTCTTCCCTTATTTCTCACATTTAGAAATGTCCTTCTCTCTTCTTTATGCCTTTCCTGTTGCTTTTTCCCCAACAGATCTTTGGTGAAATTCTATATCACTTGTGTCTCCCTGATCTTTTTATTCAATGCATATCCTTTTGTTTTGACTGTCATGTAGGAGAATAACTTCCAGATTCTTCCCCTCCAACACTCATCTATCTCTTTCTGTGTAGTGTAGAGACATCAAGGGGAAAATCTAAATTTAAAAACAGAGTTTCAGGATAGAGCTAAAGTGTACTTAATTACATATGTACTTAGTTGTCACTTACTGCTCTCCATGTCTTTGAAAGATTCTCTCTCTCTCTCTCTCTCTCTTTCTCTCTCTCTCTCACTTCTTTTCACAACATCTATGTAGACCTGTACATCACAAAAGAAAATTCTTCATAAAGGCAAGAACTTGATGTTTTCTTCATTTTTATTTAAACAGAATATGAATGACATGTGGCAAGCACTAAATAGTTAAATGCACTGGAAAATGAAGGAGGAAGTAAACAGAAGACACATGACTGGTAAAGAACCAATCAGATTCAGAGCATTAGAGACACCACCATCCACTTCTTGTCTACCTCAGTGCTTTAGTCTGCATTCATGTATTCTAGACTCTGGAGTAAGGCTATACAGATACACTAACTACATAAGCAGCACCCACCAGACTTCCTGTTTAAAGGAAATAAAAATGCACTTCGCCTTTGCATTTTAAGCTGAATATTTTAACTCCTAAGCCAGCTCCACACCCCCTGCCAAGGTTATTTACAACATTTGTTATTACACAGTGTCACTCCACCATAACTTTTCTGGTCCCTCATAGCCTGATTTGCTAAAGCTGTGCCATGGTGGATGACAGACAATTGGAAAGAAAAAGGAGCAAAGAGGGAGCACATTCCATATTTCAAGATGTAAGGAAATCAAGAACCATACCACTTCTAAGTTTCCCTTAGCATGGAACCTACCCAGAACCAAGGGGATGAGATGTGCTGCCAAGCCTTATGCTAAGAAGGGAGGGGATGGCTAGGTGGCTCTGTAAGTAAACTCCTTGCTGGATAAGTTTAAGTATCTGAGTTCAGATACTTTTATAAAGCACAGATTCAGTCAGCAGGTATCCGTAACTCCAACACTGAGAAGGCATAGAGAAGAGAGCAGATGCCTGTACCTCATTGGCCAGGTAAGCTATAATGAGAGAAGTTATCTCAAACCATAAGGTGAAGAGTGACCTAGACAGAGAATCATACAATATTCCCCTTTTGTCTTTATATGCATGTTTACAAGTGCCAATGTGTACCAGCATGCATATGTGAATATACATAAACACATATTCACACACACACACACACACACACACACACACACACACACACACGTATACACACACACACACACACACACACACACACACACACACACACACACACACACACACACACACCAAAAATGAGGGCAGTGGGTATACAGCTACCAGTCTAAATAGCCATTCTCAGATTCTCTTTCTTAAAAAAATATCTCTAGCACTTGAGAGAGAGAAGGGCGGATTTCTGAATTCGAGGCCATCCTGGTCTACAAAGTGAGTTCCAGAACAGCCAGGGCTACACAGAGAAACCCTGTCTTGAAAACAAACAAACAAACAAACAAACAAACAAACAATCCCTTTTTTTCTTAAATGCTGGCATGATTCATCTTGATGGCTAAATGTATATGTGTACACTTTCTCTGTCTTCAGACAGATCAGAAGAGGGGTCCCATTATAGATGGTGGTGAGCCACCATGTGGTTGCTGGGAATGGAACTCATGGAAGAGCTGAACTCAGGACTTCTGGTAGAGCAGCCAGTGCCAGTGCTCTTAATGTGGGTGTGCATGCATGAGTGTACTCATATACATCATCTTAGGAGACAGATCTTTAGGCTTTTGTTTGACTTATTTCTCTTATTGTTGCAAACAAGTATCTGATGATAATCAATTTGAGAGATTTGTTTGGTTGAGAGTTCCATTGAGGGAAGAGAAGACATGGCTGCAGGAGGAGAAGGCATGACAGCAGAAGCAGGAGGCGGACTTGTCAAATTACACTGCCACTCAAGAAGCAGAAACTTAACAGGAAGTGGATCCTGACTCTAAGACCTCAAGGCCAGCTCCCAGTGACTCACTTTTTCCAAAAAGGTTCTTCAGCCTAAAGTTTCTACAGTCCTCTGAAGCAAAGCCACCAGACCAGGACTAGGTTATCAGTCCAAGAGCCTATAAAGGACATTTCACATTCCAACTCAATAGCATGTCTTTATGCTTCCAGAGGTCTTGAGCAGAGTTTGAAAGCCCTACCATGAGTGTGAGCAGCCCCATTTTGTGACATGGAGTTGCAGAATGAGTAAGGAAGGAAAACTGAATGGATCATTCTTCAGGCTCTGCTTCCTGACTGGAAGCAATTAGAGCAGCTGCCTCACACTCCAGCCACAGAGTCTTCCTTACCATGATAGAACAGTCCTTCAAACAGAGTTTAAACTCTTCTGAGCATAAGTTGTTCTTGTGAAGAATTTTGTGGCAACATGAAAAGTAACCAGCACACATATCAACTATAACAAACACTTCTCTAAACCATCATGACACACCTCTTATCTTCCTGTCAGTATTCTTTAGTCAGCCACATTTATAGCAAAAGCCAAGTGACTTTTCCAAATCATAATCTCCATGCTGAATTCATTATATCAAAATGGGATCAAGTTCCATCTAGTATCAATAGTACTGGGTACACACTGAGTGCTCAACACTTCAATAACTTCGCAAGGTTAGGTTTTATAAAAGCCTGGGGTCTCAGACACTTTAAGAAGATCACTGAGCACACATGTGCCTGTCCCCTCAAGCATTTCTTATCATGCAGACTTTGTGTTCATTATGTATCCATTATTTTTTCCTTGATACAAAGAACTTTCAGATGAATGTTTGATGAGAAAATTTAAAAGTCACACACACATACACATGTGTGTGTGTATCCATATATATGATGGAATTATCATAAAAACATATGTAAAAACATATATAATATATTAGATGCAAATATATACATCATATATAATAAATATATGTATATAATGTATTTGTATATTATTTAATACATACATACACACACACACATATAGATAGATAGATAGATAGATAGATAGATAGATAGATAGATAGATGATGGATTTATCTTAAAAAACAAAAACAGGGGGCTGGAGAGATGGCTCAGCGGTTAAGAACATTGACTACCCTTCCAGAGGTCTTGAATTCAATTCCTAGCAACCACATGGTGGCTCACAACCTTCTATAATGAGATCTGATGCCCTCTTCTGGGGGGTCTGAAAACAGCTACAGTGTACTGACATAAAATAAATAAATATTAAAATATCAAAACAAAACAAAAACAAGGGGCTAGAAAGATGGTTCAGCAGTTAAAAGAATTTGTTGTCCTGGCAGAGGACCTAGATTTGGTTTCCATCACAGAAGCAATTCACAAATACAATTCTAGTTTCAGGTGATCTAATGACCTCTGGCTTTGATGGGCACCATCCATCCATGCACATGGTTTATAGAAAAACATAGGTATATGTATGCATACATATGAGCATACATATGTATGTACATACATAAAATAAAAAATAAATATTTATAATAACATCTAACATTATCCCAATAATATGCAGAAATATATGTCCACAAGCAACAGTCTCCTGTAATCCTTCTGTACAAAGCCATTTTAAGGTTCTTGTTGTCAGACTCTGTTCTGAGCCTCCCTGAGAAGATTTTCTAGGGGTTTGTGAGTCAAAAAAATGTTAGTACATGTCTATTTTATAGATGCTGGGTTTGGTTGGTTTGTTTGTTTGTTTGTTCGTTTGCTTTGTGACAGTTTGATTTGCATTTCTGGCTGGCCTAGACCCTGCTGTGTACCCCAACCTAGTCTCAACCACGTTTGCTTTCTCCTGCCTCTGCCTCGTGTATGCTGGATTAGAGGTAAACACCACTATGCCTAACTTGAAAGCAACACACTTATCAGAATCATTCTCTCACACCATTTGCTTTTTAAGCAGGACCTGAGGTGCAGAAGCTACAGCACCTGTGAGAGCACTACAGACAGAAAGAAGAAACAGCACCAGGAACTCAGATATCATCTAGCAACCAAAAAACCAGAAAGTGAAGCAACTCTTTCTCAGCTTTTTTTTTTTTTTCACAAGCAAAAGTTATTTTGTCATTAAAAAGTTGTTTATTATGATAACACTTAGCGAGTTCTTTAAATGAAATAAAAACATTGTAAGTTTGCCTTTTAAGTTTATCATGCAACAAGCAAACATAAATCTATGTGACTCTCCTTAAGAAAAATGTTTTTCTCTAAGTGTGTATAGTGGCCCCGAGATAAGGAAATGCCAGGATCTACTGCTCTAAGAAGATAATTGTTAGGTTTGGGTTTTTGCAGCTTGTGGATCCCGCCCACTATCTCAACAGCATCTTCCTTGATACCTGGTGTATTGGCTAGTTTTGTATCAATTTGACTCAGGCTGGAGTTATCACAGAGAAAGGAGCTTCACTTGGGGAAATGCCTCCAAGAGATCCAGCTGTAAGGCATTTTCTCAATTTGTGATCATGAGGGAAGGTCCCCTTGTGGGTGGGACCATCTCTGGGCTGGTAGTCTTTGTTCTATAAGAGAGCAGGCTGAGCAAGCCAGGGGAAGCAAGCCAGTAAGAAACATCCCTCCATGGCCTCTGCATCAGCTCCTGCTTCCTGACTTGCTTGAGTTCCAGTTCTGACTTACTTCAGCAATGTGGAAATGTAAGCTGAATAAACACTTTCCTCCCCAACTTGTTTCTTGGTCATGATGTTTGTGCAGGAATAGAAACTCTGACTAAGACACCTGGGTTTAAAGAAAGTGGACATCAATAAAAGAATCTATAGATAATACCCTCTGAACGAATGCCGACCTTACACAGTGGAGTCACCAACGGCATCATATGATTTCTTGGATGCACTGTATATGAAAGAGAGATGAAGAACCTGAGAGTGGTGCTGAGAAGCAGGTGCCCAGAACACCGGGAACCAGGCCTTGGGCGTGCTCCTAGCCTAAGTGATGCCTGGAAACTACTTTACCTAGAGAGATAGTGTTCTGTTGTGGCAGAAACAACCACACTATATAGGTGGTACAAGAGAAATCGACTCTTGTCTTAATATTGCCTGTTTTAAAAGACCTAAGAGAGGTTTTGGTCTGCAGAGTCCCTTCAGAAGATGTAGATTCAACAACCTAAACATCACACAGATCGATGCTCTACTCTACAAAGTTACAAGACCAAAGTCTAATGCCACACTTATCTTTGCCCAGAGAAACCTATAACCACAGCCAAGCAAGGCTACTATCATACACACCACAAAGGCATGTATTTATCCACAGGACTTATTTCACATTGTATACCCTTTGTGCTAACGGAACACAAATAAACATCCTCTCTCAAATGCCAGTATATAATCTAGTGGAAACGACCTCCTCTACTGAGGGTTTGTAAGCAGCATCCAACAGCTCTGGTTCTAGACATCTCTGTCTTTTGCCTATCTGTATTTTCTTGGAATATTAGTTAATTCTCTAAATTGGTGTTAAAATTCTAAAAGCTGTGGACAATTATTTCCAGAACATTCCCCCCCTTTCACAGAGCATCTGTGTCTAAAATAAATTCCAATTCTACCATTTTATATGTTTACTTTCACTTGTGAGACTAGCATACCGACTGAGCCTAGATATGATCAAAATTACTTTGTAGATTGTTTCGGTCTCAGAACACTTTCTGTGAAGACACTGCTGGTTGAAATCACTCCAAGACCCCTTTTTACGCATGATACTCAAGGACATTTTCCATTAATGTTAATGAGACGTACTAGTCTCCTTTGAAGGGTTTATAGAACTGAATTGCAAGCTTTCGTTGGCGATATACTATGCTTCACGCAGTTGTTCCAATCTGGCAAAAAGGAGGAATTTGCCCATGTGCAAAATGCAAGAATGACTACTGAGACTGAGGTTATAAAAACAAAAATTAAGAATATGGGATAAGATAAAGTGTGAAATATACTTTAATACACACATACACAAAACACCCAGAATTCTAAGTAGGAAACTCCAAAACATTTTCATTTATTATGAAAAAAGACTGAGTGACTTCAGAATTTTCTACAAAGTTTTACTTTCTAGGAATTGATAATCCATATTTTACTCCTCTGATATTCTTAGGAACCAGCACTTAATTCTCAGTGAGAATAAATGGCTGTATGGTATCCTAAAAGGCACTCCTATTGTTTGGCGAATTAACATTTAATTGTTATTTCAGTTGCTTGGACACTTTCCTTCAATTCTTTCTCTGTACAAAGCAAACTCCCATGACGAAAATTCTTAGACAACAGAAATAAAACATTAAATAACTCTGAGCTACATGTGACATTTTTATTAAAATGATATTTTAGCCCCTTAGCCTAAAATGTTTTCTCTTATTAATATTCAAAAATAAATTGTTTAGAAGTATGTGTGTTCATTTTAGAAAAAAAAAACAAACTCTTTTCTTTCTTATTTTGTAATAATCCCACCAGAAATCAACTATAGATTTATGCTTGTTAAACATATTTCAACGACCATAAGGGGGACAGTGACCAGGATTTAAAGTGAATAAGTAAAATATAAAATTAAATTAAAAAAAATATTTCAAAGTAAACGTCTTTATTTAAAATGTTAACAATTATTCCAATGACTCATTGTTAAAAATCTTTCAACTAAACATGTTTCTACTGTTTTGGCTGCTCTATAGGCCTTAATTCTAACAAAAAGAAAAGCATTTACATTCTCTGAGAGTAAAATTTAGAGTATCAAAAGAGCTACAGGCTAGAACCTACAAGTAATATTTTTCAAATCTTTCTTTTGCATTGAACAAAGACTAGTTTGCTGTTTTGTGTTACAGACCTCTATGAGAAAGATAATAAAACATACTTAGAACTATGAATTTTAAAAATATATTAGGAAAAAGTAAACTCTATCCTGACTCTTAAAACTGAATTCCCACAATGCTTCACCTTATCATATTCAGTGGTCTGTCTACTACTATCTCTCTATACCTGCTAAGTTTAACAAGTTTCAAGCAACACGTTGTATTCATGACAGGCCCATATAAACAATCACCTTTATCCATGAGAGAAAGAAACGTTGGTGCCAAGTTACTGTTAGAGATTATTTTGTGGAGAAACAAAGAACTTTTACTTTAAAACCTCCCTACAGAAATTGGTACATTTCATGAAACTGAACGACTGGATTTGCCCTTGTCTATCTAGTTTTATGGTGGTACACAGTTCTTATGCAGAAGAGAGACTGAAAAAGGCTTGTATTTGCTGTGCCACAAAAACAGGGAGAGAATATTTCTCTCAACACTGCCTTTAACAATAATCCAGGAATCCAATTACTCTCACCTACACCCATGATTGGTATAAAAAAGAGGCAGTAATAATTCTGTGCCTCTGTGTCTCTGTCTCTCTTTCTCTCTGTTATTCTCTCATTTTCTCTCTCTCTCTCTCTTTCTCCCTCTCTCTCTCTCTCTCCCTCACATCTGCTGTCTTTCTCTCTCCCTGGTCTTCTCTCCTTTCCTTCCCTCTCCCTCTTTCCCCCTCTACTCACTCTCTTCTCTTCTCTCTCCCTTACCCTCTCTCCATCCTTCCCTCCCTCCCTCACCAAAAATTAAGAATAACAAGAGGCAACTAGGACCCTTTCCCCTCTTTTTTTATTTTTTTATTTTTTGAAACAAGAAAAAAAAACCCAAAGGGAATGAGTAAAATTATAATTAGGTTAATCATGTTCAATTAATTTGAAATACAAGCCACAAAATGTTTACTAATCCCCAAGACTGGTTGTTTGTTACACCAACAAAGGATTGTAAGACCTGACTCTTGGGTTCTCTTGTTCCCAAGCACAAGGCAGTGCCAGCATCTCTGATGGAAGCCAGTGAAGAAATACCAAGGTTTCCATGGTTTGTCCTGTGGAGTGGTCACAAAAACATAAGTCAGGACACTGACACTTATGCTAGCAGTGGATAAGATAAAGGGCATCAGCCAAGCAGGGACACCCTGTCCAAGATGCTGACACATTCTTCTGGGTACATTTTGAAAGGAAAGAAGAGCAGCTTATTATTGAACTAAATGTTTTTATTGATCGCCCTTGAGCCAGTGCCCACTGACCCCGCAAACCATAAATGGCTGTAGTACAGAATAGTCATTTCCAGGCAACTCTCAGATACTGAATTCTCCCGCTGCTCTCTCCCACAGCCCCTCGGATCCTCTGCCTCCTGGGTATGTAGAAACAAGGGAAAAGGCGGAGGTTGGGTTTCCTCAAGGTTCTATCCAGGAGAACTGGAGGCCATGTGCACTCACAGGCACATGGCACAGCTGCCCAGTGTGAGGACCAGATCAGCCCAGAGCTGGAGGACATCCCCACCCAGCGCTGGTGGCATAAAGCAGCCAGGGCGCGGGCGCGCAAAGACAAATGAATGTTTTGCAGCATTCTCCATTAAACAATAAAGCAAGCTGTAAAGCTTCAGGTGCTGTGTTTGCTGTGCGGTCTGCGCAGCGCAGTGGCTCCGGCCCCGGGAGCCGAGTGCAGTGGGCCGGGGAGCGCCTCTTCGGCTGATCCCAGGGAAAGATAAGGAGCCGCCGAGCCACCAGCTCTGTCTAGACTCGCGACCTCACAAGTCAAGCGCCTTGTTTGGATTAGCCCTCCAGATCTGCCAACCTGATCAACTCCTGAAAGAGAAGGGCCCAGAAACACCCCCTTTTCCTCTTCTGGGCTACGACGATTGTCGCTCCTTTAAGGGATCAAGGGCCGACTTGCCCGCGGGAGTGGTGGGGCTGGTTAGACCAGTGTGAGGACCCCTCTCCCACCCCCAATTCCCAGCACTCCTTACAACTAGCTGGTCCCCCAGCAAACAGGAAATGTAACCTTGGGAAGACCACTAGAAATGCATGAAGAAATAAGTAACCAACCCAGTCAATTCCACAAATTACATCACTCAAAAAATGACGGTGAACTTTTTGATTAATAAAATCGAGAAGGATCCCAGTCAAGAAACAGGCAACATTCTAGCTAAGCAAAATCTCCCACCATTTTCCTAAAAGGGTTGCCAGTGTGTTTCCTCACCCTGCCTGATCAAAAGTAGTCACTACCCCATCTGTCTAATAAAATTGGGTATCCTTTCTGGAAACAAAACAGTAGTATTTTCTTTTCGTAAGTCAGTGTATATACCTTCTTCACGTTTTTTGCAGAAGTATAACAGAATTATTTTGCTTTTTTATTTTTTATATATTTTATTTTATTTTATTTTTTGTAGGAACAAGGAGTCGTAAGTCCTCTGAGAGGAAACTGTAATATTGAAGGATCAGATACTGACGTCTGGGAGCCCAAGTCTGAAGCATCATAAAATTAAAGAATGTGTTTGTAACAATGCTCACAACTACCCCTCCCCCTCCTCTGATGCCTGTGAACCAACAACATCTCTGTCTACACTTCAGAAGTCTCTGGAGAGGTGTGGAGAGACCCTCCATCATGCTTGGGACATTGTAAGCTGTGAAGTTTATGTTTGTGGCGCCTGGGCTCAAACAGCCATTCAGTGGCTTGCTCAGTTATCAAGAAAACAACAATCAGGAAAGATGGGGGAAACAGATTCTCTGCCAGAGCCTTGAATAAAGTACTTTTAGCTCGGGAAAAGAACCAAGTCACAGTGTACGTTTTACACTGCTTTTATTACAAATCTGTAACAAGAACTGAAGATCTGGAGTCATTTTCTAAAGGAACTTTTTGTTGTTGTTGAAGGAAGAGAAATACTTGGTATTGCACGTGTCCAAAGAAAAATCTAACTTGCTTTGTTGTGACATAATCTTTAATTGTTGGTTTGCAGAGGGGAAAGTTCAATCAGTAGAACTCAAGCCTAATTTGGATTATAAATCTCCTTGACAAAAAGTTAACTAAACTGAACTTTACAAATAAGAAAATAAGCAGTTTCTACTCGGTTTACTTGTGTTAGGGATGAGACCGAAAACCCAAAGTGACTGGGCAGCATATAAATTCTTTTTGGGGAGTAGTGGAATGAATTAGAGGGATTTTTTTTTTTTACTCCTTTTGCTTAATAAGGGAAAAAAAAAGCTACGTGACACCCCATGGGAATCAGAAAAGTTATATTTCAATGATCAATTTTATTTGTAGTTTATAAGTGCAAAGTACTAAGGAAAGCTATTCAGTGTTTCTAAGACAACTAATTGTCTAAGACACACATTGTCTTTCTGGCTGGTAGTCAAAGGGATTAAGACAGATCGGAAGGGAGGTCAACAAATAGAGTTTAACAAGCTGATGGGGTGAATGGCAAGAGAGTACCACCAAGTTGGCCCTTAGATATTGAACTCCTGATAAGTTGTCCATGGGCAACTCTCTCTCTGTGTCTCTCTCTGTCTCTCTCTGTCTCTCTCTCTCTCTGTCTCTCTCTCTCTCTCTCACACACACACACACACACACACACATACACACCTATGCCTAATGATAAATAATCAAAAGTGTTATTGCAATGGATTCTAACTTAAAAGGAAATGTTTTAATAGTAAGAAAAATTGTTCTCTTTGATGAAAGAGGAACAGTAAATTGGATAGGTTACTGTTCTGAAGAAACTATGGCTTAGTAATCTTTTCTTTGAGAATGTAGGGGCTGATATGAATCCCCTGACTTAAGATGAGCACCCTAGATGTTTTCAATTGCATGAAATACTGGCTTTCAGAAGCTAGAGGAAATGAGTCAGGGTATCCAGACTGAAGGACTAGGAATGAGTAACAGGAGAGTGGGGGGCACAGACAATAGCAAATAAGGGGTTTGTTTAGAAGAAGGGTACTCAAAACTGAGTCTCCAGAGGTGTGCAGAGGAAAGGAAAGAGGGAACCAGGGTAATCTATAAACAGGAAGGCATGTAAACTACTCATTTTAGCACACACTCTAAGGAGACTAGAAGGGGAATCTTTCTCATTAATAATACAAGAACTCCACCCATCAATCCACCCACAGACCCCAGGCAACAAACACATTGGATCTAGCAAGTGAGGTCAAAATTATTCATCACTGTCTGCTATATTACTTATATTTCAAGCTACTGACTGGACTTCGGAACACACTGACATCTATAGATGTGAGATATCACAACACAAACACATACACTTTTAATCTCAGAAATCAGTGCCTAAATGGAAGATAAACAAAGATGTGTGTCTTGCACCAGTCCCTCCATTGCCTGAAAAGTCTAAAGTTGTAGTTGCTGTTTCTGTCCTAATGCATGTCAGTCCATCACAGGCTATTGGTGGGGAAAGGGACTTCAGTGGCCTTTACACCTCCTTGGGCTTGCATAGTCTAGTAACTTTGTAAACTCAATCCCAAATTCACACTGTACCTGCCAACCTTGAGCATGCTCTTTGGTAGTTTTTCTACACGGTGAGAAAAGGGGAAAACAAACGGCAGATGAATTTATATAGCAGCCAAGAAACTAAGAAAACCATGTCTAGTGGTGAGAAATTAGAGACAGGGACAGAAAAGAAAGGGGAAAAAAAGGAATGGAAAGAGAAAAAAGAAGATGGTGGGGAAGAAGATCCGTAGGAGATAAGACAGGACTCTTGTTTTGTTTTTTTTTTCCCCAGCAAACAACTATAAGCCATTATTACCACCCGCCAAATTATTACCCCTCTGTCAAGAATTAGACACAACAATCAAAGTAATCAAGGGTATGTCTAATGCACTGTAACGTTTCCAATGCAAAGTTTGTTTTCTTTCTGCCCTCGTGGTAGAGCCTGTAATTAACCCGTTATGTAGAACGATGCCAAACAAAAGCCTAATTGAGGCTCACTTCACGACTTGCGCAGGTTTGGAGAGGGTGAAAGCAGACTTAAGAGCTGCCGGCCTCGGGCGTCACGGGGTCTCCAGCCCAGCCTCCGGCCTCCGCCCTGTTCTGAGTCAGGGGCTACAGAGGGTAATGTGCCACATCACACACGGTTAGGGTACTTAGCTTTCGTATGTATTAAGTTGTCAGATACTGAAAATGGCATTATACTCGCACAGACAAACGAGAAAGAACCTGGCATGGGGAGTGGGGGACAGAGGGGTCAAAGAGAGAACCGAGTGGTACTGACTCTAAATCCGCAGAACAAGGGCGCGATTTGAGCCAGGACTTTGTGTCCATCCCTAGGTTCTGTCGCTTGCAGGTGAGCCTTTGCTTAACGCGGCCGGAGTGGGTGGCAGTGTCTGATCCAGAGCGCACGTCCGCTCCTTTACCACAGCCAGTGGGGCGCCTGCAACGCGCAGAGCGGGGTCGCTCACTACAAAACAAGGCGGTTCCCAAACAAACTGCTTTCTGCGCCTCTCCTTGCAAACCAGCTACCTTTTTCTCAAGGGGTTGAAATTAGAGATGGGAGGGAGGAGCGGTGGGGGGTGGGGAAGTGGAGGAGGTAAGAAAATGCAGACACCTACACTTCTGAGAACTGCTGAGAGAAGCCTTTCCTCTCCCAGTCTTTCCTACCTTCAGAGCAAATAAAGCAGCGTTTCTCAATAAGCCACCGCTAGTCTACCATGGCCATCCTTCACTCGCTATGCAGAAAGTTTCTTCATCAAGAGTTTATGTTTGACAAGTGGGTGATTTTAACGATCTTAAGCTGTGACTTTGGTATAAAGCACTTGGCGTTAAGAAAATTTAGTGATTCCAATCAAAAACCATTCTCAGAGCCCTTCCTTTTGGAATAGATGTCGGGGTTTGGGGGTGGAGGGGAAAGACGGGGGTGGGGGAGGGAAAGGACAGGGGTAGAAGAGAAAACAGCATCTCCTTTAAAAAAAAAAAAAAAAAAAAAACGTAACATTATCACAGCCGAGAGCTAAAAGACTTCCATTGAAATCGAAACTTGCAAACCCGACCTGAACTACTTGCAACCCAATATCCCACCTAGCCTACTGTATGTCATTTTAGCCCAATTCGCAAGCAAATCCTTCATTTCAAACATGCCAAAGACTTGCTAATAAACAGATAAAAGAGGGACCCTGAATCATTGCGTTTATTTAATTATCTATGCCAAACCTTTATTAGTGAAATAGTCCTGAAGATATAATTCTACATATGGCGCTTTGATTTCACATAATATTTAAAGAAAAAAAAAGACAAAACACATAAAATTAGACATATAATTCAAAGACCACGGTACAACCTTTATCTTTTTTTACTTCAGCAAACAAAAAAAAAAGTCAAATGACATGAAAAGTGGCAAGTCTCCTGACAATAAATAATAAATTACTTTATAATTTTTGCAATGCAAGAGCAAACAAAAAAAAAGTTTCCTTTTTTCCTCTTTATTTCCAGAAAGAGCGAAAACAGTCATTTTAACCAATAACTATACACATCTTTGGGGGGAAAGTTCTTGGACAGACAGGAGTCAAACACAATCCCGAGACGCTTGTGGCAAAATAGAGGTAACCTTGTTGCAATGCTTTATAAGTTGGTTTTTAAATACAAATTTAAAAACCTTTAAAGTCGCTTCAGACTTCTTGATAGAGGATGGATCTCAAAAAAAATTGTAAAGAGAAATAAAGAAAAGGAAAGAAAAGGATGGGAGGAGAGGCAAACGTAAAAGAGAAACCAGCTACAGGGCATGCTCAAGAGACCCAGAATTCCACGTACCCCTTGTCAAAGTCAACTAAAAACATTGCAAACCAAAGCAGCTCCGCCTTCCTGAAAGGACACTTTCAAGTCACTGAGGCCGGTTTCTTCAGCTCTATGCAGGAGCTCCCGTTTGGCAAGGCAATGACCAATATAGAAACAGCACCATTCAGAATAGGATGGACTAGGAAATTCTCTGTTTCTGCTCTTCCTCTAGATGTGTAGTGAAATGAAAACGCGCATTTTTTGAGATCCTTGAATATAAATCCTCTACGTTTTTAAAACGTCTCTCTCTTTTTTTTTCTTTTTCTTTTTTTAGTACTCCTAAGGTCATTGAATAGCATATGTTGGGCTTAGGGTTTTGTTTGTTTGTTATCTAGTAAAATCCCATGATTGTCTTCACAGTGTTGCTACCATATCACCTTGTCATTAGAACAGACTTCGTGCGCTTCCTGGAGCGTTCGTTTCTTGATTCAGTTTCCATTGACTGGGTCGTTAAATACTTTTTATTTCGGAGTTCAACGTCATTTCCCACTTTCTCCAACAGGGGGAAAAAACAAAAATAAAACAAAACAAAACACTTGAATGAATGTTCCTCATGCCTCAATAGGACTGGCTACCATGCTGTTGGGTGTATCTGGGAGCTGAGAGGACATCGATGCTACTTCACTGCCAGTGGAATTAGAGCCTGGTCCTCCTTCTGAAAAATTGACCTGTATGGAAGGTTGAGAAGTAAGCAAAAGGGGCTTCAGTAGAGTCCGGAGCTTTACAAGAGTATTACATTGTGTCTACGCCTATAAGTTCCTGTAAGTAGAACTGGTATACCAACAAAGATACCCATGCCTGTCATAGAATTTTAACAGGCTTTAAAGGAAGCCCAGGAGAAGCACTTGCAAAGAAATTCTCTCCATATCTCAATCTTCCTAAAGAGCTCTCTTTTAACCCAAGCTGAATTCCCAACATTGTGTCCTATTAAATTATTTAAGAGCAAATGTGTTTCCCACAGTAAAGTGGCATTACAACTCTTCCTCTAAGGCTTGAAATAAAATTATCCTGCTGTCTACTCATAGCCCTGGGAGTAGGAAAGTTCTCTAGGCCAGAAATTTGAGGCAGGCTCCTGAGGAACAATGATTAATTAACTCTTTAGTGGATTCACAGTGTGCTCTCATTGCCTGGCCCCTCCTCCCCTTTCCACAGGGAGACCTACACATTCATCATCTAATTATAAATTCTGTGTGATGTAAACTGTCCCCCCCCCACCCATAACCATCCCCTCCTACCTCTTCCTCAGATTCCACTTCACTGTTCTCACCTGACACTCAAGTTTCAGGAGGTACCAAGCCTCCCCTTACCTCCCTTTCCATTATTCCAATTTTACTTACAGAATGCTTCCTAAGGACAATTTATTTTATTTAAGGTAAAACTTTCTCTTTGGTTCCAGAATCCCTTTTCTACTCTATTAAACCTTCTCCTTGAGAGGTCAGGGGACTTTTCAAATTTGCCTGCTCACTAGATTGGCCCATTTACACACACACACACACACACACACACACACACACACACACACACAGAGAGAGAGAGAGAGAGAGAGAGAGAGAGAGAGAGAGAGAGAGAGAGAGAGCCTGGTACCAAGCCCTTTTAACCACTTGCCTCTGGCCAATCACCCTTATAACTGTTGACAAGAGAAAGCAAATGCCCCCAGGTCATGGGGATAGGATGGGGGGGACACCTATCCTTAACTGATGCATTATATGTGCTTCTAAAGAAAGGGGTGTTTTTTAGGACACAGCTTCATGTTTAATAAAATGGTATCTATGGGGCTGATCATACTTTAAGGAAGAAGAAAAAGCCTTAAGCATATGCACCACATCAAAAGGGATCTATCTTTAAATTTTTGTTTATCTTAACCTTTTGTAGGCAAAATGAATTAATTCTCTGCTATGGAGGAATGTGTTAGACACTTTAGTTCTAAGACAGGTTTTCACAGGTTAAATAAATATACATTGTCTCTGACAATGTTCATGTTCCTTTTGGTATACATGCCACACTGTATGTAATTGTGTCATATCTAAACTCATCTGTTTAAATATATATTTTAAAATCCTATGCTTTAGGTCAGTATGTGCTTTGAAAGAAACATAACAACAATAAACATCAAGCTATATAAATAAGCATTCTTGTTGACATAGAAGAAAATTGTGTTCAGACAACTCCCTGCTGCTTATGCACAACAACATTCTGAGGCATTACCCTGGGTGTGCATCAAGTTCACTTTTCCGTGAATCATTCACTAGATACAGGTAAAGAAATAAACTTACTGATTGCTGATCCAAATGCCAAGGTGGTCTCTGAAGTCCTTGTAATTTAGAGCAGCCTAAAATGTGTGACATTGCCACCGTTTGTACCTCTATACACAGAACTACTTAGGCACTGAGAAGCTCAACCCACAAGATATGCCTCCTTTGTAGGAAGATCACACTACACATGCTACAGAGTTAAATTGTGGTGTCTCAGTTTTAAACAAAGATTCACAAGAGATCTCCTTTCCTTCCATCTGCCTCCCTCCTCTTCACCACCACATCCAGCTTTCTCTTTAACCCTGGTACCCTCCCCCACCCCAGGGGAGCTTTCAATGCTCAACGGTTAAAACTGAGTCCCCTTTTCAGTTGGGGATCCTGTCTTCTCCAGTTTGGGAGCCGACACTTACCAGTTGCTGAAAAGCAGGCTGATCTATGTCACTTTGCAAGGCGAAGTCACTCAGTACTTTCCAGGGAGGCTGGTAACTTTGCACCTCTACTGGGTTAGCCTGTAAACCACCATCATGTCTCTCCGGACTAGCAGCCACCATGGGAGTTCCTGTCATCCCCTGGATATTCTGTGAATAACGCCCCCCCATCCCAACACGTTAATGAGCAAACTCCCTCCCTTCCTAGTCTGCACATGCTAAGTAAATATACCCAAGCATTTATCTTATCTACACAGTTGCCCTGTATTGACTCAGTTAATCTGTTGCACCTATGGATATTAGTTCGAGTTCAGTTTTGTTTTTCTACTTCTGTGCAGTGGATTATTAGACTGGCTGAGATCTTATTAAAACAATTCTGCTGCAACTATCATCTTTTGCTTCACCTTCACAGCTTATGCCCTACCCCAACCCCTCCCATCTGAGTTAAGAGGCCATAGTCTCCCAGAAGTAGAAAACTGAGGTCCAGCCAGGGTCTCCCTTCAGCCTTCTGATACTGGTTTTCTAGGCAGTTTGAGTTAGCTGAAGATTCCCCCCCCTCCCCCCCCCAAAGCACTCTTCCTTCCAGAATCATACTTACCCCACCCCACCCCCAAGGTTTCTGGGTCTGGCTACTTCTGTGCTATTATGCTCTAACTTAGAAAGTACCCTTACTCAGTCTTGGCCTGCCTGACAAGTTTAATGACAACAGATTTTTTTAAAATGGCATTTAAAAATAGGGCTGAAGTAGTTTTAAAAAGGAGAGTGAGAGAGAGAGGAGAAAAAAAAAAACTTTACCTTAACTTAAGCAAGAGGTGGGGGAGCAGGAGGAAAGGGGAAAGGGGGGAAGGGGGAAAGGGGGGAAGGGGAATGTGTTGTTGCCTAACATAAGGCTGGAAGGAAGCTTGGAAGAGGGGATTGTCTGCGTGAGCACCTTGAAGGGCTCTCCCAAATGCAAAAACAGTGGCAAGTCTTGCCAAGAGTTGGGGTGAGACCAGAATGCTGGATAGATGGAAAGCACATTGAATCATGTTCTAGATCAGCACTCAAGATGTTGTCCTTCACAACTGGGGCAATTCTAATGGTGCCAATGCTTGCAGAACCTGTGTTCAAGACCTCACACCACCTGCCCTGGGAGGGAGGGAGCCACTATGTCCTTTAGGTTCCAGGGTGCCCATGATGTTGAAAACCACCACAATCCCTTATGGAACCAGAAATGGATGGGGGGGGCACCCCTCAGAAGTCTGCAGTTTCTAACCAGCCAAATCTCAGCCTTTTTGTAGACAGTACACATTATACACCTGGGTTTAGGTGAAGTGAGAGGACCTCCTTGTTTGGGCTCCTGCTAGTGCTCCAGAGAGTACCAATCCATCAGTTCTTAGGGATGCCCCGCTAGCCCGGTCTTCCAAGGTCTAGCATCCCTTCCTTGCTTGGCCTCGGGGCTACTCACAGTTTTGTCGTTGGGTTGCTGCTGCTGGAGCTGCTTCATCATGATGCTGCGTTTCTTGTCCTTGCACCGCTTGTTTTGAAACCACACTCGGATGACTCGGGGACTGAGGCCGGTCATCTCCACTAGTTGCTCCTTCATGAGCGCATCTGGCCGAGGGTTGGCAGCATAGCAGGTCCGCAAGGTGTGCAGCTGCTTCTCGTTGAGCACAGTCCGCACTCGGGTGGTCTTCTCCGGCTGCTTGTGGACGTGTGGCCGCAGAGCTGGCTGCCTAGCGGAGATGGGTTCGGCTACGGGGGCAAAGGAACTCCGTGAGCATGCAAGGCCACTCCCGCCGCCACCAGCCCACTCCACTCCCTATCCAGCCCTAGCTCAGCACACCTCGCAGAAACAGCAGAGGGTAGGGATGAGGAGGAAGATGTCTTGCTCCTTAGTCAATAGAAGACAATGCAGAGAGTAATGGGGGAGAGAAGAGATGCAGCGCCTGTTCCTACTCCTCATTCACTACAGAATTAGCCAAAGGAAGTCTGTCTAGGGCTGGTTTCTCCACTCGCACCAGAGACATTAAAAAAAAAACAACAAAACAGTAAGTCTCTCCCTCCTCCCCTCCTCTCACCACTAGGAGAAGGTCAACGATTATACCCCCACCTCCAGGCTTGCCTTTCCCTTCTGGGTAAAAGTCATAGAGGGTACCTGAAAATAAAACGCAGAACACCCTGGTGACAGCTAGAAACACATCAGGGCCGGGAAGTCTGGGACCAAAAGTCAGATAATTCTGCCAGAAAGCCTTGAACTTCAGTTCCAGGGGATAGTCATATTTAGAAGCTAAAGAAATGCTGGATTCCAACTACCCGAATGATCCCCCAGTCTTTCTTAGTACTAAATCAACAATGTGGGATGTTCCTGAGACCGGCTGACCCAAGCAAAGGAAAACTGAAACTCTGTTCAACTGTCTGAGCTTGAGATGAATGAGGACTGGAGACTGTCCTTCCCTTCCCTCCCAATATATGTGCCTCTTCTGCCGATTCCCACCCTTGGCTTTACCCCTTGTCTGCTAGTTAGAATTCACTCAGGAAAGAATTGCAGAGCAGCTAGAAGAGGTGAGTTGGGGGTTGGGGGAAAGCTGTCACTTCCTCGCCTCTGGTATTTAGTAGAAGCTGATGACTTAATACTAAATGGGGGATGGAGGGATGGAGACCTGCTTCTGACTGGAAGGCAGGTAGGAAACAATGTTCTGCTGTCTGACGCTCTTGGTTTTAGCCAACCTTTATGTTTCCACTTTCCTTTATGGGCAACTGGTCCTCTGATCTGCACGGTACAAATCCCACACCTTCCACGACCCCCTGGGGTCAGGCCAAACACCTATGGGGTCAATTTAGAGCTACAGCTACAGGCTTGGAGATGAAATTCTCACCAAATCACATAGAATGAATGGCTTAAAGAGGCAGGCTCCTTTTTAAAAGGCAATTACTGCAGATTAGCCTGTTGACAGTTTTAAGTTACAGCCCTGTGCAGTGCCTGCAGTTACTGACACTGTATCTTTTAGGGAAGTGGGGTTTTTTTTTTTTTTGACAAAAGCATAAAAATAAATTTTAAAAAGCTTTTGGATTGGAAAGTAAATCAGAGAGAGAGAGAGAGAGAGAGAGAGAGAGAGAGAGAGAGAGGTGGGAAGCTAAATGCCTTGGGGCTGCTTAAGCTTCCTTCGCAGGGCTAGGGAGGAAACTCCTGGAGACCTAGGACTCCACCCCTTTAATTAGGCGGCAGCTAGGAGAAAACCTGGCAGAGAGCTGAAGCCCATTTTCAGTAAGCTATGAGTTAGAGGCCAAAGTAAAGCTGACAGTACAGTTTGGGCTTGTGTATACATGTGTGCACAAGCGGGGTATGCTGTGTACTTGTATATAGACAGACATTTAGATGTGTGGTTGTGCCGTCAAGGCAGATGACGAGTATATGGAAATCTGCTAGAAAGGCAAAGAGCACGTGTGGTTTACTGCAGGCCACTTTCTGCACCACCCTGTGACCCCTAGGTTGCAGGAAAGAAAGGTTATGATTTAGCCCCGCCTGCCTTTTCTCAGCCTCTGGGTGGAGGAGTACCTGCCATTTGCAGAGGCCGCGCTGGATGCAAGGGACTGAGAGGGTCTCCAGCTCCCAGGCTGGCTCTCTCCACCACGTCGTGGTCTGCGCGGCAGAACAGCCCATCCTCCCGCAGGGCGAATTCGTCTCCCGGGATGAGCTGTCGGCTGCAGGCTACACAGCGGAAACACTCGATGTGGTACACCTTAGAGCGGGCGCGCATCACGAAGTCGTTCTTGCTGAAGCCTATGCTGCACTTGGCGCATTTGATCCCGTACAACCTGAATGGACCGGCCCCGGCACGGGAAGAAAAGCACAAAAAAAAAAAAAAAAAAAAAGAAGAAGAAGAAGAAGAAGGGTGATTTCAGACAGGATCTGGCCCAAGATGGCCAGCGACCCGGGCCATAAACCTGACCTGCCTGGGAAAAATTAGCAATTGCAAAGTTGGGCAGAGTATAGAAACAACCCCCCCTTCCTCCCTCCCCCTTCTCTTCTTTTCCCTCCTTCCTTAACCTCCCCTTTAACAAGGGGAACCTTTATGATGAACCTCTGTGTCTGTCTCAGTTTGTACCTCTTAGTTGAGGCACCCAGCCCCAAACGAAGGAAAATTTATTGATGGATTCTAAACCTCGAAGCAGCCTCTGGTACCAGTCTCAGGATTAGTCTTACAAATACTTGCAGGGAGAGATTCAGGGGACATTGGCCAGTAGCCCTATGCTTTCCATTTTCTAGCCCTCAATTTCTGCTACTAAAAGTATTTCTGAAGAAGCACACCACCACCACCACCATCACCATCAACAACAACAAAGGTTGGGAGGGGGACTGAGGGTCAGTCACCTCACTCCATCCGCGAACACACAAAATCCCAGAACGGAATAACAAAAGGAAGCACTAGAGAGTTTCCAGATCCTCTCCAGCAAAGGCCTTCCAGGATTTATCCAACTAAAGATTTTCCACGGGTCTCTTGTTAATGGAAAGTTCTCCATTCTTCCTCTTTTATTTTAAAGCCCAGCTTCTGTTCCTCCAATTAGTCTTGCTTCCGGTTCCTAAAGCATGTACCTCTACTTCAGTTTGCCTGGGGGACAAGGCTAGCAAGACAAATGGACAAAATACAACAACAAAACCAACCCTCGCTGCTAATAGCGTCCTCCCTGTTAGCCTTTCCTTACCACCGCTCAGTCCTTACAGTCCTTATAGTCCATCCACTGCTGCATTGCCTGGTTCCCTCAATAGCGATCAGTAATTTCTACATAGAGAGTGGAAAAGATAGGACAAGATACACACAAAGGAGGTGGCATGTTGCTTCCCCAATGGGAGATCTTAAAATAAAAATGATCACTCTGCCCTGCTTTTGCAACTATAGATCCTCCAAAGGGGTTGTGCATGGGTGTTTGCATAAGCACGAGCATATGTGAATGCGCGCGAATACACACACACACACACACACACACACACACACACACACACACTCACACACACTCTCACACACATACACCCAGGAGAAAGAGAAGAGAAAACTAAAAGTAATTGAGTGACTTCATCTGAATGAAGCAAGTCTGTATATAAGAGAGGAAAACAGCATCTTCAGAGGCGTAAAGATGCTTTTGGAGTTTCAAAGTGGGTTCTCCCTTTCCAGTATCCTGAGAGCACACACCAGCCACGTAAAGGATGAAAAGGGCTTATTTCTGAGAGGTTGACAAACAGATTTGAATTTTTTTTCTACCTTCTGCCTCTCCAATGCAAGATCATCCATTTTATAGAAGGAAGACTTAAGTTGCTGGTTCCCAAACCGTTTACGAAATCCCTCCCCTTTCCTGTATCCCACTTCCTCCCATTCTCCTCAAGTCATTAAAACCAAACCAACCAAACAAACAAGCAAATCCTCTCTAGTATCTTGTTTAATTTTATCTATCATGAGTATACCCTCCACTCTATGATTTTTTTTAAAAGCAAAACAAAACAAAACCTGGGGGGCATTAATCCAGCAGGAGAAAAACTGGTGGGGCCATATTTTAAATCTTAACTAAACTTTAATGAAAGTTCTGAAGCTCCAAAGCCCTTTATAGCTTAGGAAAAGCCAATCACTTGCTAGTGGCCACCTCTGAAATTTAAAATCAGCTAAATTTCTGCCATTGCCAGCCTAACAGTGAAGGGGAACAGTATCTTGCTTTGTATTAGAACAAACACATTTTCCTTTAGAAATTCTACCAGGCTTTCTAAGGTAGAAAGTGAAGTTTCTGATCTATACTGGTAGGTCAGAGAAACTTGAAATTAGAGAAAAAAAAAAGTGCAACAAAAGCAAGCTCAGTTCCTCTGTGGTTTTGGTCTTGTCCGGCAGCTGATTCCCTCATTTTATCAGTTACTAGATTTTAATGTGAGAAAGGAAGCTGTTCAATTACCTAAATATACCAATTGTTCGCAGACAGATGATGGGCAATTTGATCTGCTCTGTCTAATTCATCAGCCCAGATAAGATAAGAAAGAAAAGGCAGTTAGATATCACCAAAGGGTTAATTTTTAAAAAGATTAAATTTCCGGTGTTTTTTTTTGGGGGGGGGGCGTTAAGGAATATTTTATTTTGGTTTTAAAATTTTCTATCAAGGAAGACTCACCCCCAAAGAAAAGGGAGCAATGATTGTACTTGTTCTTCAAAAATCCTTTGGTGAAACTTTTGTCTGTTTATTTGAAGCCTCCAAAATAATGTAAGTCATTGATAAAACAGGAGAAAAATAAATAAGATGATAAACTATACAGTGAAAATAGAATTTTTTAAAGTTTGAAACCCTAAACTTATTTGCCTTAATTTTGTTTATGTCCTTAGAAGGGAAGTTTAAAGAGGGAAAAATCTTTTGCATGAAAAATTCAAAGAGTCATTAACAAACCTTATCAACAAAAATTTATGAAACACAGCGACACCCCACCCCACCCCCAGAGATATGAAATGAACAACAGTTTAATTTCAAAAACATTTCTTTTGTACACTGGACACTCTAAAGTAAACGTTCTCCCTCCCCCTAAAAACAACAAAACAAAACAAAACAAAGGCACATGAAATAATAAACAAGGAGAGCCAAGTAATCTCAGAAAGTAACCCTGTAAAAATGGCATACCTGATATAATCTCTTTTACAGTAGGTTTTCCCATCCCTAACGAAGCACGTGCAGCTTTCGTCCAAATACTGATTACACTCCGCACATTTCAAACATGCCGCATGCCACTCCAAATCCGGAGAAACCCTCAGAATATACTGGTCGTGAATTTGATTGCCGCAACCAACACACAGGGAAATCAGACGTTTTTCTGAAATGAAAATAAATGCATGATTGACTAACCGTTTACTTCCTACAGAGATAAACACACTTTTAGTGTCGTTCTCTTATAGGGTGTATTCTGGAAGAATTTTTTTTCTTTCCTTTTTTTTTTCTCCTTCTTCCCTTAAAGAGTATTGCACTTTGGGATGGTAATTGGAGTGTGCCATCAAAACCTTGACTCGCTTTTTAAAAAAGGGAGGTGGAATATATGTAAAACGCAGATTTGAATAGTCTACATTGTAAGCTTAGCACGCAATCAAACCCGCTCATTTTGTGTTTTCTCCCTCCTCCCTCTTTGCTATAATCATTAGGCAAGATTATGGATAAGTCATGTCAAAGAAAAGGTTTTGACTAGAAGCGTTAAAGCAACGCTGGGATGTCTATATTTTCCGTGAAGCACGTTCTTCAATAGCACACGGGAATGGATATTGTTAGAAGAGTAGACATCAATACAGTTGTCACTCGCTCTCTTTTGCAAGTCTAATGCTAATTCATATCTGCCGGTGTGGTTTGTGCAGGCAGACCTTTGCTACAAAATAACTTCTCCAAGAGGTCCGGATTCCGGAGGAGGAAATCACCGCTAAGCACCGGGCAGGCGGCTAGAGTTTGGGAGGGCACACAGCGTTCAAACACAAGGTATGATCAGTTTCCCAAAGATCGGAATTCACACCAAACATGCAAGCTGCAAGCGTGACAAGAAGAAAACACACACACACACACACACACACACACACACACACCAGCAGCAACAACAACAACAACAACAACAACAACAAAAGAACCACCTTTTCTTCTGTCTCTCCAGGCAGTGATTACAAATCCAAAGAGCCCTGGCATGGGTGCATGAGAGAGACCCCCCCACACCACAACAGCACACCGAGCCCCACAAGGTTAAACCGCTTCTTACTTTTTGGTGGATCGCCCATGTCTCCCATATCTGTAAGAGGGAGTAATGTCCACAGTGAAATGGTGGTTGGACAATTGGTGAACAGCCCACAGAGAGGATGCTGGTGCTGTGGCTAGGTGGCAAATAGTGGCCCCCGAGGTTGCCAAGGCTGGGGGAAACCGCTCTCCGGCTGCGCCGCGCCCTCGCAGATCTGGGAGTCCGATTTAAGCCGGCGGAGTTGGCAGAGCGGAGGCGCAGCAGCAGCGGCGGACTCGCACGGCTCGGGGCACCTCTCTTCCTTATCTCTTACTCAAACTTCTCAGCTCCAACTCAGCTCCATCGCCATTGGTCTGACGCAGCGCGCGGGGACGTCAGGCGAGCGCCGCGCCCATTGGCTGCGGGGCGCGCGGCGCAGCTGTTCTGATTATCATATTTCAGCCCCGGCGCCTCCGCGCGCCACTGCCCGCTCGGCGAGCCCGCAGGAGAGGATTAAGCCTCCCGAGGCCACAGCGCTCCCTGGGCGCCGGGTGGCCCGGGTCTCTGGCCGCCGCCTCCTTGTCCACCGACCCCTCCCCGCGCCTTCCCGGACGCGCCGCGTCGTGTCCCGGGGTTCCAGCGCTGCGGGCTCCCGGGCTCCCCGGCTCCCCGCGGACCTCGGGCTGTGCTGGGCTCTGGGCTCCCTTTTCTGCAGCCCGTGGCGAGTAGCTGGTGGGTAGGTCCTTCCTGTGAAGCGAGTCCCTACCGGGCTCCAGGAAAAGGGGGCACTTGGAACGGGCCGCTTTCCTTCACTGGCTCCCGTGCTGGCGCGCACACCCCAGGTCTCAGCCAACTTCGTTGCCTGCGGGAAGGGCGCATCTCCTGGAGCTAGCAGTGTGCTGCGCGTTAGGGGACAAACCCGGAGTGGGACGGTTAGACCCAAAGGAAATGTTTTTCTTTGTTGTTGTTGTTTTTATTATTATGACTTCGTTTTATGTTTTTTTTTTTTCCTTGCTACCCTGTTGACCCTGTCACTCCCCAATTTGAGCTCTCCAAAGACTTGGGGTGGGAGGAAAGGGGAGCTTGTCTCCCTAGCGGACAATCGGTTTGGAAACGCAAAGGTCAAACGAAAAGGTAAAAGGAATTAACTCCGAGGTTGGTTCCTTTCCTCCGGACCCGTGAGGTCTCCTGTTCAATTTTAAGTCTAGCATGAAAGTGTTCTAATCTAGAGTCAGAGTGCAGTACCCTAAAGTTTATGGGGGTGGGGTGGGGGTGTCCATGTCTTTCTATGGATCTGTTGTCCACTCTTTTTAAAAGCAAAGGTGCACTCGGCCCTTAGACGGCTTGGTAATTACAAGCGCAACTTTACTATACTCTCTAGAGACTTTTAAATCTTTTAGTAAGAAGGCGTGAGCCAGGAGGGTCTGTTGCAGAAGAAGAGTGGGGCGCCTACTCCCCTCCACTGAGGTTAGCTTTCTAATTTGTTTCCTCTGGGGAAGCCATCTGGAGGAGATGTTGGCTGTATCTCACCGGTAACTTTTGCCAATAATTTCTTTGCTGATTCCCCCAAATCTACAGTCTTTCAGAGGCAGTTGTTAGGGGACACACAGAATTCTCACACTTCTGCCAGAGCTTCTACGCCAGTCATTTCTTATATAGAGAGACTTTAATCAGAGAGAGAGAGAGAGAGAGAGAGAGAGAGAGAGAGAGAGAGAGAGAGAGAGAGAGAGACTACAAACAGAAACGTAGAAGGGTTCAGCTTTTGTTGTTGTTGTTTTGTTTTTTGCCTCTTAGAAGACCTGGAGGTTAGATAACTCCTTTTTGTGTTTCTTCCACCAAATCTAAATAAAGCATGATAAAAACCTTTGACCGAAACCTAGGCCACAGCGGCTGAGTTAGAAAGCCTGCGACTTTGCAGAGTACACCCAGAGAGAAAAGAGGTTAAGAAGCAGGAGTGGGGTTTTCCCCCCTTTCGCTGTAGATTTACCAAGAACTCCGTTTTTTGTCTTGTTTTGCTTTGTTTTCTTTAAGATGGCAGATGGGAATCCCTTCCTTTCTTGTTTTTTGTTTTTCAATTATAAATTATTTCTGAGTCCATGAGCAGGATGGAAAGTAAACTTAACTCAGGTTGAGTTTACCAGTTGCGTTGTTTCCTTTCAACCCCGGTTTCTGCTCTCTGACATCCTATGGGTGGAATCTTTTGTCAAGCTGCTTTTGCCGAGAGCCAGGAGAAGCAGTTCCCTGCATACAAGGGCATGCTACCCTTCTATACAGCAGGGTTGACCATAGTTTAAAAACAACAACAAAGAACACCAAAGATAAATAGGGGATCTGAACCAATTCTATTTCCTCATGCTGTGTTTATAATGTGGCATCTAAAAGAAGCATCAGAATCTAGTGACTAGAGACCCACAAAGGACCCTCACTCCCTCCCAAATATATACGGTCGGTCGTTCACCAAAACAATTAGTAATGTTTTAATTCAAACAACACATTATTACAAAGAGTCCTCGGTGATAGCAATTCCAAGTAGAAAATCTAGCATCCAGTTTGGGAACAAACTTTCACTGTGAGCCTTTCTTCCACAGCATTCCCGACAGGACACATTTTCCTTTACTTAGTTCAGGGCACTATTGTAAACAGGCATTCATTCCCCTGGTTCTTAGACTGATAAAAGCCAGGATCCAGGCAGCAAAAGCTACTCCACTCATTGGGAGATGCTGGAGGGAACTCAGGAATAGTAAGATCCCCGTGATGAAAGTGCTCTGAAGATCTGTGTGTTTGTGATTATACAATTTGCATAGAAATCGAAGTTCTTGCTGCTGGCCACACTGTTTCCCTTTACCTAGAGATTCTCATATGGCCACAGATTTTTCCTCCTCCCCTAGTTGATTGCTATGTGTGTATTTAACACATCAAGCATATCTGTAAAGTTGTCAGTGTTTTTTTATAGAATACATAAAACTGATTACATAAAAGTGATTAGCAATATTTTTTCCCCTGAGCATTTGATTACAGGGGCGACCTCTTGTGTTCAATGAGGGATTAGACAACTCTCCTGTCAAAATTGGACTTCTTGTGACCTTTGTATGCTGCTAGGTCAAATATATGTCCTTCAAAACAGCAGGGGTGTGAATCTGTAGTTTGAGCTCTTCTGTTTTGAAAATGAAGTAATGAATGAAATGCATAAATTGTTTCCTCATCCTCCCTCACCTATCTAAGATTCCAGTGTCTTTGTACAATAGAGACACATGCGAAGATTACTTAGTAAGTTTCTCTTGAGTCTGTACTATTTGCCTACAATGACTTAGAACACAGTTCCTGGAGCATGGTTGTTACTCCTGAGCTCCCTGCTGGTTCATTTAAGATGGTTCTGTTTAATTCTGGTTCTTGGGAGTAAATAAGTGAACATAGTCACTGCTTAAGGGGAAAAATGACAAAAGAAAACCCCCCTTTTCTGCTCAATATTATTTATGTGGAAAAGCATAGCTTTTCTCATTAAACAGATTTTTTCTTATTTCTGTTTAATTAAGAAGGAAACATTCCACATTATATTTAAAGTCAGACAAAGATCCCTGAACATCATGAAATAACACCGTTTTCAAAAAAAGAAAAAGAGAAAAAAAGAAATTGTAATATGTTCTAGCTGCCATTGGAAAGAAAATTCATACTCAGAACTTACTTATTCTCTAATGTCTGGCAGATTAAAGAGAATCCTAAGTGTTTCTTTGAAAAAATCTGTATAATGAGAAAAGCTATGCTTTTCCACATAAATAATATTGAGCAGAAAAGGGGGGTTTTCTTTTGTCATCCCCCCCCCCCTTAAGCAGTGACTATGTTCATTTATTTACTCCCAGGAACCAGAATTTGGTTTGAACTAGTAGAACAACTAGGCTTCCACTTTTAATGAGCAATCTATTCAGATGGAAAAGTGTAACCAAAGGATATATTCCCCCCACCTTCATAAACACATAATTTAGGGGTCAGAATGAAACACGGATGAGTTCATTCAGCTCTGAAAAGGACAAAGAATGCATGTGTACTCTTTCCTACTTTTTTCTGAACAGTCTCTGATCCTGCAGAATAAGGCTCTATGAACCATTGGCATCTTTAATCATGTCCAAAGATCAGACAAAACAACATGCTCTTAAAGTGAGTCGGGATTAGCACTTACGTTCCATGGGGAGCTGGATGGAGATGCTTAGAGCTAATTTATTTCTCTTCCAGTTGCCTGTGGCTTGTTGGGGATCTGGGGAGAGACTTCTCTGATTTCACAGGGAGGAAGGGAGAGAAAGAGAGAGGGAGATGGAGAAGGATGGGGGGGGGTCCCCACAGAGAGATCTTGTTGGAAATTATTACCCCTTTATTCTTCCCTTTTTAGTATTTTGCTACGAAAAAGAAGCAACGGTAATAAAGGTAGCTGTTAACAATAACAAACCTTAACTGTGATTCCCATCTTATCGCCTAGGACTCCTACTGAGAATGTAGTTGTGTTGAGTGCCAATTACTTTATTAACCTGTTAAAACAATCCGAGTGAATTAGCCAGAACTTTCGTCTCTGAGCAGAGGCTCGGAGCCTGCATTTCTGAGTTCAGGTGGTTGTTTCTGTCATCAGCGTTCCTTTCTCCGGATTCTTTGCCGGCCGACTCCAAAGGCAGTGATCTTGTGCGGTCTGCTGCTCGGCTCTCAGCCGGGATAGAATTGCACATTCCCGGCAGCGACGAAGCCGCAAACCTCAGGTCAGTCCTGAGACTGAGGATCCGAAACTGATTGTTGTGAGGAGCTGGGTCAAGTGAGGACAGAGATTTGCCACCTCCTTTACAAACCGCGCTTCTGGAGGTATTTACTGCTTTCTCTTAATCGGGGACAACCCCTTTCAAAGGAAAGCCTCCACTTCCCCTCTGTAACTATTGAATGATCAAGACAAAATTTAACTGAGTCCTGTCTGGGAACCAGAGATCATGATGCACTAAGAGGCTTGGCTCAAGTCGGCCCAGAACCCTACCTTTGACAAAACTTGCCCTAAGTGTATCCTTCCTCTAGTTGATGGAGCGAGCCTACGAGCCTACGTGGCAAAGGAGCTGTGGGCTCCATAGTTGGGTTGTGGTCTACTAGATCTGCTCCAAAGCTTGCAAGTTGCACCCACCTTGCCGCCCAGGTCTTGGAGAACTCAGGAGCAAAGTAGCCTCATTTAGCTGATGGAATTCATCAAATCCAGCTGATGGTCCTTTCAGAAAGCCCGGACCATTTTTCCTCTTCTGCAGTTTGCCCAAGCCTCAGCTCTGAATTTAGAGTGTCTGCGTTGTTTTACCTTAGCCTAGGGAGGTTTACAGCAAGGAGGAGCGGGGGAGGGGGTGGGATACCTCAAAGGTCAAAGAGGTGGGGGAGGAGTCGAAAATTACCAGCCTGGGCCAGAGAGGGAGTTGTCAGGCTGGGAAAGTACCAAGGTTGAGTAAAGGCAACCTTCCCTTAAGTTTCTGTATCAGTGTGGGCAAGACCGCCTTCTAGGGCTGGGGTTTTTGGGTTGGCTGCCTAGGTGATGTCAAGAGTTACTGCTTGGTCCTTTGAATTAAGCTGTATGTTGGCTAAAGCGTGTTGTGGCGGGTGGCATAGCTGAGGTTCCTGAATGTGGGTGCTTTTGGGGCGGGGCAGGGAGCCATGGGTGCACAATCAGCAGATTCTGGGCGCCTGAAGAAGTTTTGGGGCAAGAAAGAAATCTTCATACCCTAGTAAAATCTGAAATCATTTTGAGGAAAGAGATCGTTGGGACAATTTTTTAAGTTTGATGTGTGTTGCGCCCCCCATGGGGGTTAATAAACGGGGTGAAGCAGCTCTTGTTGAGAATCTTCTATGCCTCCAGATCCACCCTAATAAAACTCATAGCTTTGAGATTTCACACAGAAAGAAGGATATGTCCTGTCCCGTACTTGATAAATATGAACAGGGAAGAGAAAGGGGGCTCCAGGAGACGACTCCTTTAGAAAACAACTTCACTTAATCAAATGGACTAAGTTATTAACAGGCAACAGAAGGGTGACCGGGCCCCGAGATGCTGAGCAAAGTGAACTTCATTGTGCTAGATGAGATATAAAGGGAAATGTCTAAATGGGGCGTGAAGATATCCCTGCTTCCGGTATGGGCTGTCAACTGGGAGACCCTCCAAAATCCTAGGCATGCAATAAAGTAGGAAAAGACGCATAACCCCTGGCAATGTGAGCTCATAGATGTTACCTTTTGAGTAGGCTGAACATCCAGGCTTAGGTTGGCTACAGACACACCCATGCTCCATTACCCAGCTTTCAGCAACATGAGCACGAGTGTGGAAAGGAATGATCTGAGACAGTATTTTAGCAATGTCACAGACTGTCACATTCACCTTTCACACCATCGCTGGGGTCTCTGCTTTTCCTGAGAGTCCACTTTCAAGAAAACCAACAGGATATGTCTTGGTAGCAGCTTTTGGAAACAATATACAGTACATCAATAGCAGTGGAACATTTACATGACTATCTGAATATTAAAATTTTCACTCCGGTGTTGATATTAGTTGCATCTTTCTTATATTTGTCTTATTCAATTTATTAAGCAAACATTTTTCTCTAGGAAAGGAGAGCTGTATGTAGCCCCATGCTCAGATGTTATGATGCATGGATGTTATGGGGATAAGTATACATGGCCTGATTATCCAGACAGCTGGCATCTTTGTTGATTTAAGACTTCCTTGGCAAAAAGGCAATACTTACCTTCTTGTCACTTTTCAGTCGTCTCCTAACCTATCTGATACACCTTTATTGTAAAAAATTTAGTCCAGAAAACAAACAACAAACAAACAAAAAATCAACAAAAACCAATTTTAATTAGAAAGATTCAAAAGATGTCTAATAAAGCTTTCTTTGGCTCTATTTATAGGTGGTATGTACCTCACAATTTGATATGTAAAGATATCAAAAGTATGCAGCATTTCCTTTAAGTGTAATTATGAAGTAATTATATGCTAATGATAGTGCCATTTTACTTTAGAAGATAGTTCCATAGAGGGAAAAAAAATTCAAGTGCTCCTTCTAATATGCATAATCTTCTTCCAAGAAACTAATTGGCAGACTTAAAAATTATATTCAAAGATGCTTTCATGAAGAAAAAAAGAACAATATTTGAAACTTCATTAACCCAGGACCAATCAAAGAGCATGATCTAAAACTAGATGTTAGAAGTCAATGCTACAAGGAAATATACTTCTATGTTACACACATTCATTTATGCAGAAAAAATACACATTATAAAGTTATGTACTAAATGTGTTACTGCTCATTATTCTGAAATCTTTAATTATGTCAGCAATAGCTAAAACATAAATAAATCCTAAATGATGCTTAAGGGCTAACTATGAACTTAACTTTTGAGATATGACAATATCACATGATCATTATTCAAATGTAAATGTTATAATAAAATTAATATAATGCTAGTTTTTATCACTTCATAATTTATAAGAAATTGGCATAAAATAAAAGTAAGCGTTGTGAATAGATTTGCTTTCTATAATGCCTAGTAGATATGTACCCATTATTAAAACATAGTGATAGTGGAAAGATTTCTATGTGTAACAATTTGTTTCAATCATTATTATCTGAGGGTTCAGTCTAGCTAGAAGAATACTGCACTGGGCAGTGATGGCATCTGCTTTTAATCCTAGCACTAAGGAGGCATGGGTAGGTGGATCTCTGAGTTCAAGGCCAG
Organism: Mus minutoides; assembly: GCA_902729485.2. NCBI lineage: Eukaryota > Metazoa > Chordata > Mammalia > Rodentia > Muridae > Mus > Mus minutoides. The sequence continues at coordinate 675,944 of LR750227.1, read as the reverse complement.
CCTTGTGTACAAAAGCCAGGATTGGGCTAAAGAGCAAGTTCTAGGACAGCTAGTGCTGCACAGAGCAACACCCACTGTCTCAACAAACAAACAATCTTAAAAATGTATGATGTGTCTTCTCACTCGATTGAGCCTAAGTTAATGTCTTTTTGTATATCAAGGATCTCTAGCCTTTCCCTACAGATTATGATAATCCCCAGAGAACCTTATATGCTGAACTTTATTGATGCTGGAAGTTATATGATTATTCATATGTAGTCTACAGAACTGCTAGCATCCAAACAAATATCAGGGCTTACTTTAGAATGTGCTGTTCTGTGGTTTTGGCCTGGTCTGGTCAAGAGGCTTATTACTGCACAGTCTTCTATTTTGTGTTATATGATTCATTGGTGACCATGACAAACACCATACGTAATATCACTGGTTTTGAATTTTCACGCAATATATGCAGTATAATTCAGATCCTAACACCTTGTTTCTTGCACTTCTTAATGTGCGATTAACTATCCAAGTTACTCAAGCTGTGGAAGTTCTGTGTGTGTGTGTGTGTGTGTGTGTGTGTGTGTGTGTGTATCTGTGTGTGTGTATCTGTGTGTGTGTGTGTGGGAGAGAGAGAGAGAGAGAGAGAGAGAGAGAGAGAGACACTTTGGCTATGTGCAAATACGTTCCATTTGAAGCTGCTGTCTGTGAGGAAGGAACATGAGCATCTTTTAAACACTGGATGGAAGAAAACTGGATGGAAAAAAAATCAAACTTTTAAATATAGTGCTGGAGGAAGTATTGAGGTTTGTTGATGTTATCAAACACTAGAAGAAAGGATGAGAGTAGATTTAAGATGAGAGAAGTAGGTTAAGATGAGAGAAGTGTTTTGTTTTATGGAGAGAAAGAGATTATTGTGAGAAAGAACCATCAGGTACATGTTAAAAGGAACAAAGAAAGGGGTGGAGCTTGTTGACCCAGCTTCTCCTGGCACAGTGTGTCCTTAAGAGGGAAATTTGGATCTGGGGCTAAAGGGAAAAAGACAGAATTTATAATCATTTTCATTTGATGCTTAAAACTTTAAAAACCGAAGCTAAGGATTCCTTTTGTAGAAAGTAGATTATTGGAGGGGGTGGGGTAGGGTGGGGGAATTTTAAAACTTTTATTGTTGATGGAAATGTATTACACTTGCATCTTTATGAAAGACAGATCCACTGTTGGTATGAGGTGCTATCACAGAAAACATAAACAAGAAGTACTAGAAATGCCATAATGTGGAGTTTTATGATATTTTGTGTACCTAAATTGAACTAGTAATAGGATTCAGGATTCAGAAAGAGAAAAGACCAGATGTGAAGAGGAATTTGGAAAAAAAAAAAAAAACCAATGACTTCAAAGTTTCCCAGAGTTTTTATTAGCCTTTGCCCTTTTTTGCAGATTGGATTATAGCACAAAGTGTAATTCAAATATTTGGCACTGCTTATTTAAACCACAACAAAAGGGGAAAGGTGTTGTGAAAACACTGCTCATGATCCAAATTATGCAAAACAACTTGAGGAGCTCCCAGCAGCCCTGTTATCTTAGCAGTTCTGATGTGGCCTCACGAGACTAGCTACACTGCTCTGAGAAGAACAGACTTGCAAACCAGGAAGGAGGAACATTGCATATACACCACCTGTAACTTGGGGAAAGATTGGGGTGTCTGGTGTCTTAGAAAGGTGAGATATAGTTGTTATTGTAGAATGTATTCTGCACATAATAAGGTCATACCACCTGCACATGTGTAGAAATAAACTAGTCCATAAAAGCCTGGCAGGAGGCAATGGCGCCCCATAAAAGGTCACATCCATCCAGAATCTGGCATGGTTTGCTCAGTGTCTGCTATGGAGAAGCAATATGAGACTAACTGCATCAGTGGCAATAGCCACAGCACAGCAGCCACAGAAGACAATTGACTGGCAATTAATCATACTAAAAGACCAAGCAAAAGAGATAATAGTTCCCCCACGCTTGAATTCTTTATTCACAGGTTTCAAAAATACCATTAAAGCACATCTAGGCTGGCTAAGGTTGAGTCATAAAAAAAAATGTAGAGGTTGAGAATATCTAGTGGTGGATGGAGAACATATAAGGATCTTTTAAATATTAAAATAAGGTAATAATTCACATTTCAACAGTGCAAATACTCCTGAATAACACAAAGCAATCAAAATTGCATTCTCTGCCGTGTTCATGGCATGCACTTTGGACTAATACCAGTTTATGAATATTATTGGTTGCTATTAGCCTGTGGATCTCTGGGGCTGTCCTTCTAATGTATTCTACCCTGTGTTTCTAGATTTAGCACTTGGCCTCATTTTTATAAGCTCTCCTTATTGAGATAATTTGTATAAGCAAACACTGGATACGTGGCCGTCTTTGGAGGACTGAATAGTCAAACTCTAGAATGTGTAGTTTAGAGTACTTTCTTCAAGACCACCCAAACCGAAAAAGTAACTCCTCCTCCAGTGTCTCTCCAGTCACCTCAGTTACCTGTAGGAATGATTTACCTCTTGGACAGTCAGGGAGAGTTTGTGCTTTTCAAGGGTTTTGTTTGGAGGTTTTTAAATCCAATGCCAAAGCTATGTAAAACTATGTATAGGTGATTTCTTCTTCCAGTTCCTTTACTATTTATATGATTCTGAAACTGTCAAAAATCAGTGTGCTAATTAAAAGAAAAGGAAGAGGGCCATTGAGATGGCTTAGTATATATGTGGACTTGATGCTAAGCCTATGACCTGAGCTTGGACCCAAATGGTGGATGGAATCAAGGACCAACTGTCCTTTGCCTGCATTCACCCAGATGTCACCTGATGATCTGATCAAGTGTTCTCTTGAGCACATACACCTCTTCCTGCATTCCCTGGCCTTGTCCTGTGGGAGAAGGCATCAGTACTATTCACATCCCACTTCTACACAGCCCCTGGGTACCACCATACTCAGGGAACTGTACCCAGAGCTTTCTAGACTGCTTACTTATATTTCCTTTTCTGACCCATAAAGATATCCTTATTCCTCCTTCTTCAGAAGATTACATTTCTGCATGCTAATGCTAGAATTTGACCTTTACACAGCCATATTTGCCCTATCTTTAACTGCACAGGAGTGCTGATGTTTCTTCCAGACAAAGAGAAGGGAGAGAGAAGTAATTTAAATTTGATAGGCTAAAAGCCCAGGTTTATATCTCTTCATGGAATTTGGATTTAGATCTTAAAAGCTCCCAACCAGAAAAACTGTTGGTCAGTTTTATTGTATCTGTTTTTGTTTGTTTGGGTTTGTTGTTGTTGTTGTTGTTGTTGTTGTTGTTGTTATTGTTACCCTTCCAGACAGGGTTTCTCTCTGTAGCCCTGGCTGTCCTGGAACTCTCTAGATCAGGCTGGCTTCGAATTCAGAGATCTACCTGCTACTGCCTCTTGGGCACTGGGATTTAAGTGTGTGCCACCACCACCAGGCCTGAGAATCTTTTTTTGTGGAGGGGTTATTTTTATTTTTTATTTTATTTTTAATTCGATATTTTCTTCATTTACATTTCAAATGCTATCCCAAAAGTCCCCTATATACCCTCCTCCCCGCTCTGCTCCCCAACCCACCCACTCCCACTTCTTGGCCCTGGCATTCCCCTCTTCTGGGACATATACAGTTTGCTAGACCAAGGGGCCTCTCTTCCCAATAATGGCCGACTAGGCCATCTTCTAATACATACGCAGCTAGAGACTCGAGCTCTGGGGGTTCTGATTAGTTCATATTGTTGTTCCATCTATAGGGTTGCAGACCCCTACAGCTCTTGGGTAATCTCTCTAGCTCCTACATTGGGGATCCTGTGTTCCACCCTATAGATGACTGTGAGCATCCACTTCTGTATTTGTCAGGGACTGTCAAAGCCTCACAGGAGACAGCTATATCAGGGTCCTTTCAGCAAAATCCTGCTGGTGTATGCAGTAGTGTCTGCATTTGGTGGCTGATTATGTGATGGACCACCCAGGTGGGGCAGTCTCTGGATGGTCCATCCTTTCATCTTAGCTTCAAACTTTGTAACTCCTTCCAGGGATATTTTATTCCCTATTCTAGGGAGGAATGAAGTATCCTCACGTTGGTATTCTTTCTTGATTTTCTGGTGTTTTGGAAGTTGTATCTTTAGTATTTTAGGTTTCTGGGCTAATATCCACTTATCAGTGATTGCATATCAAGTGACTTCTTTTCTGATTGGGTTACCTCACTAAGTATATCCTCCAGATACATCCATTTTCCCAAGAATTTCATAAATTCATTGTTTTTACCTGAGTAAAAACATTGTGTAAATGTACCACATTTTCTGTATCCATTCATCTGGGTTCTTTCCAGCTTCTGGCTATTATAAATAAGGATGCTATGAACATAGTGGAGCATGTGTCCTTATTACCAGTTGGAACATCTTCTGGGTATATGCCCAGAAGAGGTATTGCTGCATCTTCCGGTAGTACTATGTCCAGTTTTCTGAGGAACTGCCAGACTGATTTCCATAGTGGTTGTACCAGTTTGCAATCCCACCAGCAATGGAGGACTCTTCTTCTATCTCCACATCCTTGCCAGCATCTGCTGTCACGTGAATTTTTGATCCTAGCCATTCTGACTGGTGTGAGGTGGAATCTCAGGGTTGTTTTGATTTGCATTTCCCTGATGATTAAGGATGTTGAACATTTTTTTCAGGTGCTTCTCAGCCCTTTGGTATTCCTCAGTTGAGAATTCTTTGTTTAGCTCTGTACCCCATTTTGAGTGGGGTTATTTAAATTTCTGGAGTTCAGCTTTTTGAGCTCTTTGTATAAATTGGATATTAGCCCCCTACAGGCCTGAGAATCTTTCTACAAAATAAGACAAACCCCAATGAAGGAATTGAAAAGCATCCTGAAATGCAGAATTAAGTTTGAAATCCTTGTAATAAGGAAGATGGAACAAGATGAAGAGTTGAGGAAATATCAAGGACCTCTTCCTAATGCTCTGAGCAGAGGCACACAACTGGGATAAATTTCATAAACTTGTGTTTATTATACATATTCTACATTAGACTTTTACCTCCTGTCAGAAAGCTTCATTTATAAAAACAATTGAAAGACTAATTCACAGAAAGTCCCTACCCTCACCTTTAGGATTCATTGTTTGTTTGATAAATACCCATATTCTCCAGCCTTCCTCTTCCTTGCTAATAGAGTCCTGTTTACCTACCAGTCATGGTAAAATTATGGTGACCTCAAGTGTCTTAGTCTCTCTCGAATTAGGAAGGGCTGATTGATAGGTGTTCACAAGATAGCTTCTAGTTCTTTTTATTATTATTACTACCTATTATTCTGCTTTTACTTTTATAACTTTTTTATTTCTTGAAATTATAATATGATATCACTTGCCCTTTCTCTTTTATCCCTCTGAATCCTTCCCTCCTATATACCCCTACTTGCTTCTTGCTTTTTCTCAAATCTAAAGCCTCTTTTTTTGTTACTTCTTGTTACGTGAACGTGTGTGTGTGTGTGTGTGTGTGTGTTTATTTATTTATTTATTTATTTATTTATTTATTTAATATAATCTACTCAGTCTGTAAACTATTTTTTATTGTTTTTTGTTTTGTTTTGTTTTGTTTTGTTTTGTTTTGTTTGTTTCTTTTGAGACAAAGTCTCTCAAAGCTGTTATGGAATTCACTTTGTAGCCCAAGCTGCCCTTCACCTGATAAAGATCTGCTCAAATCTACCTCACAAGTGCTAAGATTAAAGGTGTGTTTCTTCACACCTTGTTATGTTGCTAACTTCTTCTTGAAGGCCACTCAAAGAATATCTGTCTGCAGTATTTAAGTCCTCTCTCTCTCTCTCTCTCTCTCTCTCTCTCTCTCTCTCTCTCTCTCTCTCTCTTTGGTTTTTCAAGACAGGGTTCCTTTGTATAACCCTGGCTGTCCTGGAACTCAGAAATCCGCCTGCCTCTGCCTCCCAAGTGCTGGGATTAAAGGCGTGTGTGCCACCACTGCCTGGCTCTTAAGTCTTCTCTTAAAGGATTTCTTCTGAAATAACATAGTCCAGGATAATCCTTTATCAATGAACTCAAAACCAACTGATTTTGAATCTTTTCAGTGCTTGCCCCCCAAAATATGTAAGTGAAAATCATAAGTGAAATTCCTCCCTTAAATACCCCAGAATCTTGTCTGTCACATGAGTAGATACTGTTAGGTACTCTGATCATCTTAATCCTTTTTCTGTGCCTATACGCACGAACTCCAATATGTGTATTTTGTGTGTGTGTGTGTGTGTGTGTGTGTGTGTGTGTGTGTGTGTGTGTATAAAGGTAATTAGATATTTATAGATGTGCATATATACTTCTATATTCATTTTAAATTGAATAATAATATTCATAGCATTCTGGCAAAGCCGTTAGTACCTTTCCATCCAAGTCTACTAAGCACCGACTTAAAGTTGGACAACTTGGGCTTAGTACTCATTAAACCAATGATTACATCACTTGGAGCATTGTAGTGTGTTTTGGTAGCAGAGTGTTAGAAAAATCTAGAAAATTTGTCATTTTGGGGGTTATTTACAGAAAATTTCCGAGAAATATAGATTTCTTTTTTTTTTTTTACCCTGAAGTAGATGCTGTCAAGAGTTTGGCATAATTTTAGGCATGAGTCATTCTGTCTCTTCTAAAAGGAGGAATGAGCACAAGGAAAATAAATCTGTAAATGGAAAGGAAGCAGTCACACCCTGAAATAACTGGGAGAGGGAGTGAGAGAAAGAGAGAGACAGAGACAGAGAGAGACAGAGACATACAGAGAGAGAGAGACAGAGAGAGATGAGGACACAGGGAGAGAGAGACAGAGAGAGACAGAGAGAGAGACAGATATACCTGGTGCTTCTGTGGTCTGTACAATGCTTTGTTTCTGTCCTTTGCTGAGACAATATTATGAAGTCGTCTTTGTGTGTGTGTGTGTGTGTGTGTGTGTGTGTGTGTGTTACATACTCAGAGCCAGAATTATCTTCTCTTGTTCTGTTTTGTTCAACAAGAGATTCCTGGTCTCTCTGTGAGAGTTTGGCTAGCTCCTCTGGTAGGACGGAGGCCCAGCTGGAAGCGTTGGTGCAGTTCCCATGTCAGCGGCTGCTTCTTTCTTATTCTGGATGCCCCCTCTATTGAAAGAAAAGGAAAGATACAACTGAAATTATACAGCACATTGTACTGTGAATAGTGGAGTTATAAGCTGTCCTTTTAAAACATAATTATCTACGCAAGGAATAATGTAACTTATAATTTCAGATTTTATTAATCACATTTGAGGGCTAAGAAATGCCTTATGTTGGTGAAGTTCTAACCTTGGTACATATGTATGTGAGTATATGTTCAGGTACATATATAGGTCATAACACAGCATAGGTCACATGTTTAATATATATGAATATGCATGCACATATGACTCTATATATGCATACACAGATATAAAGTAAGTTATAAGTATACATTTAATACATAGACTTTAAAAGAAGCCATCCTTAACTAATACGTCCTGAATCAATACTAAGTTAGAACTCTTAAGATTTATCATGGCTGGTCTTTGTTTCAAAATTGTGTAAAAAACAGCTAGCTGCTGCTGCTAATATCAACATTTTTCTAAAAATATGTTCACTATGTTGTATCCTTCTAAATATTTATCTTCCAAAATAATCTCAATAAGCTATATTTTGAAAATCTTATTGGGTGGGCAAATAAATACTTCCAACTGAAACAACTCGAACAAAGTCTTAACTCTTCCTTAGGACTTACAGAGATTCTCTTCCTAACTAGGGCAGTGCACATTCTTGGTTCAAAGTTTATCTAATCTGTAACCCCTTTTTCCCCACGTTAAATTTGTGGAAAGAGATTCAATCAGCCAGTCATACTTCTCTACAAAATACAGGACCTCTCCAAACCCATCCTGAGGTCCCTCTGGAAAATAGGCACATCTCAACATTTCTATTCTCTTCACTAGTGCTACAAGTCTTGTTGAGAGTGTAATTGCAGTGTTATCCTAAAGGCAAGGTGAGTTGCTAGCCAGAATTAAATAGGAGAGTTGTAATTTCTCTTATTTAATTGAAAAATCTGAAAATAAAAGATATTTGCTCCTATTGAATCACACTATTCCCAGAAGGCAATCTTCTGTGGACTTTTGTTTGTTTGTTTACTTGGTTTTGTTTTGTTTTGTTTTACTATTTTATGCAGCACAAAGGTGTGATGTAGGCAAAATATTGCCCCTTCTTTTTTAATCACTCAGGGATGATGCTGCAGATTTCAGAGTATAGGATGTGCATTTTATTTTGAGGCCTCGCTCGAGGTAAGTCATCACCACTGATCAGCTTAGCAGCCAAAAGGGGACGAAGTCACCGTATGAATTCCTGATTCCTCTTCCTGCCAGATGTCTCACCTACTCGCCTTGAAGCCTATCATCTGAAATGTTGCTTCATATCTAAGTTACCCAGTGAACCAAAAGGAAAAGAGAGTGGGCAAAGTTTAAAAAGGGATGAGGAAGAAACAAGTTGCTTTGGAGCATTCTCTACTTCTCCCTTATTCTCCTTGAATGTGGGGCACTGTGGTCCAGTTGCTGGCAAACCCCACTCATACATACCAACCAGCCCTGAATTTTATGAGGACTTGAGTTCAGGTGCTCACGCTAAATGAGCTTAACTATTTAAGTGGGGTAAGCTCACTCATCTCCAGTTCATTCATTTTGTCTGGTCTCTACTGCTATTGGCCAATAAGTTTCAGTCATTTTTCTCAGATGATGTCCTTGGTGGGGTAAGGCAGTCTTTTATCAGCTAATAGTTGCTTTTTAAAAAAATTTCATTTATGCAAACAACTTCAATAAAAGCAATCCTTTAGGTGTCTGATTCAAGTTTCATAAAGGAAGAAAGTCGATTCCTAGAGAAGTCAACATATATTTAGTTAGACAACATGGTTGAGACATAAATAAATCCAAGTTTCCTTTTGCATCAAGTGTTTCCACCATAGAAAACATGTATTCAACATACCCATGGATTCAACTAACCAAAGACAGAACATATTTGAAAAAGAATAGTTTGTATTTTCCATGATTAATCTCAATTGTCAACTTGATGGGTTGATAGACATCCCAGGTGTCAGTGAGATACACTTTTGAGTCTGTAAGTCTATCTTTTTAGGAGTTAACTAAAGAAGGGGAACATAGTGTGAAATGTGAGTATCACTATCCTTAGGTCCCTAGACTAAATAAAAAATGAAGAAGGAGAAAGCCAACTAGCACTGCTATTTCCTTCTCTGCTCTCTTGTAAGTAGAGTGGCCCAAGTGTTACTTCTTGTGCTATGATCTCTACATGATAATGAACTGCACTTCTTTGAACTGTGAGCTAAAGTAAATTTTCATCAAGTTACCTTTTGGTCAGATGTTTGGTCACAACAACAAGAAGACTGACAAACAAAAAACTGATACCACAATTGAGGCCATGGCTGTTATTACCTAACCAAGTAGTTTAAGGCTTCTGGATTGGTTTACATTAAAAAAAAGGGGGGGGGGACTATAGGCTAGAGAAGCCTATGATATTTTAAATGAAGATGGTTCTCTATTGAATGCTTGTTCTCTAGTTGGTGGAGTAGGTTGAAAGGATTAGAAAGTCTGAACTTGTTGGAGGAGATCATAGGTTTGGTGGATGATTGAGGTTTCAAAAGTCTACACAAGGCCAAATGCCAATTCTCCCTCTCCTCTCCCCTCTCCCCTCTCCCCTCTCCCCCCTCTCTCATCTCTGTTCCTCCTTCTGTCCCTCTCTGTTTGTCTCTGACTTTCTCTCTCTCTCCTTGTACCTCTTCCTTCCCCCCTTCTGCTTGTGGGTCAAAACAATGCTCTGAGTTATTGCTCTAGCACCCAAACTACTTTACTGTCACCATACTCACCACTAAGATGATGATTATAGAATAACCCTCTGAAACTGTATGCAATGTCCCAAATAAACTCTTTATAATTTGCCTTTGGTATGGTGTGTCTTCTTCACACTGAAAGAATCCCGACTAGGGTAAAGGCTTACAGACAGGAGCCTACCAGGGCTGTCCTCTAAGAGGCCCAACCAGCAGCTGACTGAGACAGACACAGACACTTATACCCAACCATTGGATTGGAGTTGGGGACCCCTATCGTGGAATTAGTGGAAGGATTGAAGAAACTGAAAGGGAACGTGACCCCATAGGAAGACCAGCAGTCTCAACTAGCCCAGACCCTTGGCAGCTCCCAGACACTGAGCCACCAACCAGGCTACTTACACCAACTAGTCTGAGACCCCTGAGACATGTACAACAGAGGATTGCCTGGTCAGGCTCCAGTAGGAGAAGGTAGCACCTAATCCTGGAGAGATTGAGGCCCCAACAAGTGGGGAAGCCTGGTGGTGGGGGGGAGCATCCTCTTGGAAACAGGAGTAGGAGGAATGGGATGAGGAACTGTGGTAGGGGGAACTGGGAAGGGAGCAATGGATGTATCATAAATAATAATAATAATAATAATAATAATAATAATAATAATAATAATAATAATAATGTTTAATACCAGCACTTGTGATGCAGAAATAGATTTTTTCAGAATCCAAGGCCAACCTGGTTTATCTACCAAGTTCCAGGCCACCAAGGGTTATATAGTGAGACCCTGTCTCAAAGCAAAATTATTCTGTCTATTCTAGAGGGAGTGCAGATGCAGAAGACTGAGACGACAAGTGTTGATTAAAAGTTTTAATGCAGAATTAGGAATTTGTTGAAATCAGCCTAGAGGCCATTCTTGTTACATCCCAGCAAAGACTTTGGTTGTATTTGTCCTAAGAATTTGAATAAGGATAAGTTCAAAACAAAACAAAACAAAACAACAATAGACGGAATTGATTGGTATTAATCTATGTGCTGCTGGTTTTGCAGACATGCTTGCAAGATGAAAAGTGAGGGGGCCGTGGAGACTTGCAACATCGTTTCAGAAAACCATCTAACTATGAGGTTTACAGCCTGATCAGATTCCATTCATAGAACTCTTGCTTGAATGGGGGAACACTGGTGCATTAGAAGGAAGGCTTCAGGCACCAGTTACAGCTAGCCCAAGAGAGAAAACACATTTGCCTCAAAGAACTTGAGCTAGAGGCACATGGTAATCCAAGGCCATTGGTTCCTCGATAATATCACCAGATTCTGGTCTTGGGTTTGTGTGCAGAATTTGAAGTTAGCCGTGCTGGGTTTCTGTCTTGTTTTGATAGTACCTTTCCTTGCTGTGACTCAGTCTTCCCTTTTGGCATGGGACTGTTCACAGTATATAAGAAACCTGAAGCATTTAAAAAAAATTCTCAGGGCTCATAGTTACAAGATTGCCTGGTGTTAGTAGTAGAAGACTCTGAATTTAGAGTACTGAACAGAGTTGAAAATATTGAGGCTATGGGACTTTTGAAGTAAAAAATGAATGCTTGTTTTTGTTATGAGATGGTCCTAAGCCTATTGGGACTAGAAGTCCCAATCATGGTTTAAAGTGTTGTATTTGGATATCACGCAGTCAAGTGGTAGCTTTGTGATGGCTAATTTCACCTGTCTACTGGAATATATTAATAAAAATCTAGATCAGTAATGAGGTATGTTCTTGTGAGGTATACTGTAGCAAGGGAGACCCACTATGGATGTAAGCAGCATCCTATGGACTAAGGTCCTGGATTGAATGGAAAGTGAAAAGAGAGAAAGCCAGTTGATACTGGAATTCTTCTTTCTGTACTTCCTGGTCAGTGCTTTAGAACAAGCCACGCCTGTCCCCATGGCCTCCTTGCTATGATGGACTTTGTTCCTCTTAATGAAGAACCAAAAAGAAAATCTTTAATTCCTAAGCTGCTTTTTGTCAGGCAGTTGGTCACAGTGACAAGACAAGTGACTTAATATGAAGTAACTATTTGCATAGAATTTACATTGTATTACTTAGTATATGTAATCTGGATATGCCTTAAAGCATGTCAGAGGATGTCAGTAGCTTATATATGCAAATATCATTTCATTTGAGGGAGTTGAATATCTCAGGACTTTGGCATAAAGGTTTGAAGGAAGCCCTGGTATTGATTCTGAATAGAGAATGAATAGCCATATATTAATACATAAGCTTGATGTCAAAAAGAAAGTATTTGATATAAATGCTTGATATAAATATTTGATATAAATACAAAGCAGATTGGTATGTAGGGCCAGAAAAAACACCACTATTACTATCATTTATTGTTATTATTATTATTTTAATATTGTCATGATTATTGATAGAGTCAGTAATGGCATTAAGAAGGGTAAAATACTTAAGTTAGCCAGACACGGTAGTACACTCCTTTAATCCCAGTGCTCGGGAGACAGAAGGAGACCTATCTCTGTGAATTCTACAGGAGCCCAGACTTGGATCACAATAACTTCTTTGCTCTGTCATCAGAGTCCTATCTAGGGTGGTTAAATGTGTGTTTAATTCTCCCCAGGAAAAGTGATACATCAGATAATGACAAAACTTCAGAAGAGGAAATGCATTAAGTATTTCATCTCTAGTTAATCACCTGCTGATGATTTATTCTCTGTAGAAATATACATAATCACTATTTGCTTAAAGCTGCTAGAAAAACAATATTATGTATTATTATATTATATTAATTATATTATATATAACATGTATACTATGTTATAACACGAATATGAACAAACACATTTGTTAATGTACATGCATTTTGTAAATGCTGCCTGCTATGCTGGCTATTTTTACTTCGACTTGACACAGCTAGGCTCATTTTAGAAAGAAAACCTCAGCTAAGAAAATGTAAACCCTAGACTGGCCCTTGGTATGTTTCCTCCATTGATATTTGATGTGGAAGAGCCCTACTCACTTTGAGCAGTGCTATCTCTCAGCTGGTGGTCCTGGGCTTTATAAGAGAGTTGATTAAAGAATCCATGAGGAGCAAGTCTGTTAGCAGCATTCCTTCATGTTCTCTACATCGCTTTCTGCCTCCAGGTTCCTGCTTCAAGCTTCTGTCCTGACTTCCCTGGGTGATGGACTACAAGATGTAAGACAAAACAAACCCTTTCCTTCCCAAGTTTCTTTTGGCTGTGTCATTTTATGGCAGCAATAGAAACACTAGCTAAGACAGTTACAATGTGACTCAATGTTGCAGCATAACAATGCACATTCTGTACAAGTTATACTACATTTAAACTTTAAGTTAAATAGGAGTTGCATTTCTTGTCCAACAATTATACATAATAATTAGAGATCCATGTTGAGTTCCACAGAAAACTACAATTATTTACAATTATGTAAAAAATGTTTAGCTCAACTTGAAAATGGAAGAATTCACACAAACTTGTGCACTTGAAGCATATTGTAATTTACTATAAGCATCAGAAAACAGAAAACCTAGTGACGGCTACTCGGGTTACTTTATCCAAATGCCAAGTACAGAAAATATGAACATGGATCTGGCCTCTTCTTAACCTGACTATAGAAGTGGGAATCTATCTTACAGCTAAAGGCAGGAGCTAAAATTATAACATGAATGTGCATATTTAATTGGGTTTATATTTTTTTCTACAACGCATTGATTTGAGGCATTTTTATTATGCAGTATTTAGAGTGAAGAACTGCTCTTTGTTTCAGTGAGAATGCAGAAGGGACACTATTGTGTCTCTGAATGTGAAGCTGTGTCATTTCCAGGAGTGCTAATGTGCGCTGGGTCATTCTCAAGCCTTTTTTCTCTGATATGACATTAATGAATGACATGGAAGAGAGATCAGAGCTAAGAGTTGAGGTGGAAAAAAATGGCAATGAAAACCAACTTTAATTCTTGCAAGAAATCATAAGCCCACTTGGTGGGCGGACTGTGGCTTTATTTCACCATGTTTTATCACTCACTCTAAGCGTGAAAAATAAGAGACATATTTGTGATCTGTATCAAACAATACTTTGGCAAATTTGAGGGTACTAGTGGGAGATTAGAAAGTTGTGGAACATTTTTTTTTACCTAATTTATTTTATTCAATGAGCTATGAATGTGTACAATGTAAAGTATATAACAGAACTGTGTTTGCATTAGTAACTCCGTCCCAGTTCTTATTTGGGTATAATTAGGTTAAACTATCATCTATCTATGTATCTATCTATGTATCTATCTATGTATCTATCTATGTATCTATCTATGTATCTATCTATGTATCTATCTATGTATCTATGTATCTATGTATGTATCTATGTATCTATCTATGTATCTATCTATCATTTTAATTTTGAAAGAACTAAAAATCAAATGGCTTTCATTTGGATATTTATTTTCTAGATAGCTGACCAAACACTTTTATTCAATCTAGATATTTTACTTTGCATCTATGTAGTTTCTAAAAAGCATCTGTGTAAATAACTTTTCTTTTCTTTTTTAGTATTTATTCATTTATTTTTATGTATATGAGTCACACACATATCTTCACACACACACACACACACACACACACACACACACACACAGAAGAGGGAGTCAGATCCCATTATTGGTGGTTTGTGAGACACCATGTGGATGCTGGGAATTGAACTCACAACCTCTGGAAGAGCGATCAGTACTCTTAACCACTCAGCCATCTCTCCAGAGTTCCACACTACCCCCCCCCCTTTAACAGACTTATTTCACTTTATTTTTCTTGTGTAAAAACCCTTATGCAGTAGCTGGAGTTGGAGCCTGGGTTTTCTGACCAGAGACTCTGCTGTACATTTTCACAAGATGGTCAGTGGCTTTCTGATAAGACTTGGTGAACACAGTCTCCTGGCAGAGCTCAGAGTCAGGGCTCTTCCACATCAAATATCAATGGAGGAAGCATACCAAGGGCCAGTCTAGGGTTTACATTTTCTTAGCTGAGGTTTTCTTTCTAAAATGAGCCTAGCTGTGTCAAGTTGAAGTAAAAATAGCCAGCATAGCAGGTAGCATTTACAAAATGCACGTACATTAACAAACGTGTTTGTTCATATTCGTGTTATAACATAGTATATATGTTATATATAATATAATTAATATAGTAGGTGTTGGAGATGGCATCAAAGGTAGCTGAGGGTGGTAGTGCAGGCCAGGCTGATATGGAACACTCATCAACACTGGCCACCAGCAACAGCTACATGAAGACTACTGCCTCTGGAAGCAGGGATGAGACACAGCAACACAGAGCCACAGTGGCCAGTCACCTTGCAGGGAACAGTGTGGGGCTTGCCAATCTTGTTCCCCCAGTAACCTCTCCTCAAACGAAAAATGGAAAGCTTGGCCAAGATGATGATCCTTCAGATAGCAGTGGCTACCTCCTTGGAGCATTTAACACTAAGACCAACAAGACCATTATAGTTCTTAATAGCGATAAAGCCTTGTGCCTGCTCTGCTGGCCAGCCAGAGTTGGCTTCTTCACTGACACAATCCTTAGAGCCTCATCATCCTTTAAGGATGTGACAGGGAAAAAGTCAGATTCCTTGATGGGTAAGGAGAACATGTAGGTCTCCTCCAGGGACTTGATCTTCATGTCCTTGATCAGGTGGTCCAGCTTGGTGTATGAGAGCCATTCCTTGTCTTTGGCTTTACCTCCAGGAGCACTTCAGCCTGGAACATAGCTAACAGCCCCTAAGCCCACAGCAATGGAGTCTTGAATGCTAAAGCCATTGAGGTCTTGGAATCCTGGAAACCAGGTCCTCCTGAGGCCCTTCCACCATTCAGCATTTTAGAAAGAAAAATTCTTTCTTCTTTCCTTTCCTTTCCTTTCCTTTCCTTTCCTTTCCTTTCCTTTCCTTTCCTTTCCTTTCCTTTCCTTTCCTTTCCTTCCTTTCCTTTTCTTTCCTTCCTTTCGTTCCTTTCCTTTCCTTTCCTTCCTTTCCTTTCCTTCCTTTCCTTCCTTTCCTTTCCTTTCCTTTCCTTTCCTTTCCTTTCCTTTCCTTTCCTTTCTTTTCCTTTCCTTTCCTTTCCTTTCCTTTCCTTTCCTTCCTTTCCTTTCCTTTCCTTCCTTTCCTTCCCTTCCCTTCCCTTCCCTTCCTTTCCTTTCCTTTCTTTTCCTTTCCTTTCCTTTCCTTTCCTTTCCTTTCCTTTCCTTTCCTTTCCTTTCCTTTCCTTTTCTTTCCTTTTCTTCCTTGCCTTGCCTTGCCTTGCCTTGCCTTGCCTT
Source organism: Mus minutoides (assembly GCA_902729485.2). Lineage (NCBI taxonomy): Eukaryota > Metazoa > Chordata > Mammalia > Rodentia > Muridae > Mus > Mus minutoides. Next base: position 659,771 of record LR750227.1, on the reverse strand, counting down.
GCCTTGCCTTGCCTTGCCTTGCCTTGCCTTGCCTTGCCTTTCCTTTCCTTTTCCTTTTCCTTTTCCTTTTCCTTTTCCTTTTCCTTTTCCTTTTCCCTTTCCTTTCCTTTCCTTTCCTTTCCTTTCCTTTCCTTTCCTTTCCTTTCCTTTCCTTTTCCTTTCCTTTCCTTTTCTTTTCCTTTCCTTTCCTTTCTTCTCAGTTCTGTGATGCTGGAGATTGATCCAAATACCTCACCATAGAAGACTGGTTCTTTACTACTGAGCTACACATCCCCCAAGTTATGTGTAATAGTTTTGATAATCATAAGCAAAATAAATATGCCCCAATGGTCACATGCATTTTAAAGACTGAATTCTATTTGCCATTCACCTATTCATGTAATGATCAATAACATCAGATTGGCTTTTTATTGCAGTAATTCTAAGACTTCATGAAGTGTCTACTTGTTTTGTCTTGGCTAATTAGGACAGGTGCCAAATCAATTGTTTTGCTCTTTAGAATTATTTCTGTAGCATTTTGCATTTTATAAATACCATCTTTTTGTGTGTAAATATGATCAACCACCGTTATGTACCTTTTGTTTTTTGACAAGTGAAAAAGATCCTTTTTCTTTTCTTTTTTATTGTAAGGACAGCTACATTACTACTCAATTTAAAAAGATGAAATTAAACTTGACTTACTGATAGACAACTGAACACACTTCCATAATTAGCCCCTGTTTAAGAGTTCTCCAGCTAAGCTATATTGGTATCTCTGTGCTGTCAGTATACTAAGAAGTTCAACACAGAGTATCTTTTTATAACTATTTATTTAAGACTCAGATACTTGAACCTTAACAGTATTCTGAGGTACTATAAAGAGGAAATAAATGAGATCATTTAAAACCATGTGTTCAGGAACAGACGGGATTAGCTAAACACCTGGGACTAGAAGCAGTGGGAAGTCGTTCGTACTTGGGCTCTGGGGTCCTGAAGCTTCTGGAAGAATGGTTTTGAACCTGGCAAGCATCAACAGGATTGCAGGCTATAGTGATTTCAGAGGCTCACAGGAGGAAATGCTCTCTCCTCTCTTCTCCTCATGCCCACTGTCTGACAGTCTCTCATCTAGAAGCAAAGGTTTGCTTCCTATGGTATAGACCATGCCAGAAAAGAGACAGAGGAAAACAATATGGAGAATGGAATGATTATTTCTGCTATAATTATAGACTTACTGGCTTAAAACAACATTAATTCACCATCCAGCATATGTGAAGATCAAAAAGAATAAACTGAAGAAAAAAAAGAACCCCCCCCCCCCAAAAAAAAAAAAAAAAAAAAAAAAAACCCAGACGCATGGAATACCTTCTGAAGGCTCAGGATGATGAGCTCACTGCTTTGCATTGCTTTATCTTTTCCAAACCCCAGTGCATGGTCCTTGCCTGCTGACCCTGGCCTCAGTCACAGGGCTGAACGCCACCGTGCTTCAGTCATCACCTGCCTGTCCCACTGTGGCCTTCCTGTTCCCTCCTGTAAGGACCTTTGTGATTACATGTGTCCCACCTGGATAATCCCAGATAATCTCTTCATTTTAACATGCTTAATTTAATCCTACATATTGCAGTGTTTGGTAGCACACTCACAGGCCCTGGGGATTAGCTTGTAGATAGCTCTCAGGGAGCCACATTTCTCTACACAGAGCAGAAGGCTCTATCTAGCTGTTGGTCTGGAAGATGTTACTATCTGATAGAGATTAAAACTAGAGGATATTTTACACATTGTACAGTGAATACAGGCAACTTTTAAAATCTCTCTCTCTCTTCTGTTCAACTGTTTATTTTTATTTCATTTTCCTTCCTTTTCTCTGTCCATCTGCTTGCTTTCCTTC
>LR750227.1:579768-654761 GCA_902729485.2 Mus minutoides | reverse complement strand
AAAAAAAAACATTTCTTGAATTTTGCTATATGTTTTCAAATTACACTATGGCCAAATATCCAAGTAAAAATTAATGCAATTCCCTGAATGAATTGCAGTTTACGCCAAAATGAAGAGAGATAAATGGTGATGCATTTAATGCACAAAGGTACTGTTCTACATGGTCTATATTTATACAATTTATGTGAAACAATAAGTACTTCAATGATGTCATCTGGAAGAGATCATTTCATGTCAAATGTATACCAACAAGTCCATTTAAGGGGAAAATGTAATATGAAATATTAGTAAATAGCTTGTAAGAGATTTATTTTGTATTTTCAGCAATTATCATATTTATGTTCCTCTATAAAAGAGGAGAAGAGACTGCACTTGAGATTTGGACCTAGGCCAGTTAATTAAATCCTAAAGAATCCCAATGCTTTTGTGAAGTAATTGAGTATTTGCAATACGTCACTGTTTTTCTAGCACAAGAACCTTTGTTTTATTTATTTATTTATTTATTTATTTATTTATCTACTTATTTATTTTTAAAGAAGTGTATATTCTTGTCTTTTCAATGAAATACAATCTATTGATGTATTGATCATATACTTATTGTTACATATAATGTGCAGAAAACATCAGCACATTATATGTAACAATAAGTATATAATGCCTTAATATGTATTGTTTGGTTAATAGAGGATTAATCATATCCAATGGTTTATAATCATTTAAAATAATCGTCTGTATATAATGTATAATAAGACTTCAGTTTTAAAATTAAAAAAAAAACTGAAAATGGACATATTTTAGCACACCTAAGTATATAGTTTGAGTATCAAATTAATTTAAATTTGTCATTATATTCCATTTAGACAGGCTCCAAGGTATATAAAAATATAAACCCATGAATTTGGTCTCTTAAATTTTCTAAGTATAACAGACAATATTAGCTTTATCTAAGTATAAAAATTCATTACTGTTGTTAAAAAAAGGTTTTACCAAGCTGAGCAGTGGTGTTGCACACCTTTAATCCTAGCATTTGGGAAGCAGAGGCGGGCAGATTTTAATCCCTCTGGCTGAAACCCTTTAGTAAACACCTTTGGTTCCAAACAATGGCATCTAATTGAGGGACAGATAAAATGATGAATCAGAGAAAGATGTGACAAAATGAGTTAGAGATAAGGATATGCACAACACTCAGGAGAAAAGCTATTTAAGAGCAGCTCAGGGAGAGAGAGTGCAGCTTGCCTGTGAGTTGGGAATCAGTGCAGTGAATACAAGGGAGTTGAGTTTATTCATGAGTTCATGCAGTTCAGTAAACTTAGGTCATCAGAGGTTGTTGAAACCAAAGAATAAGAAGGAACCAGGAGATTATATCAAATTACCAAAGTTAATTTGAGGCCAAGCAGATCAGTTCATTGAGAAACTTAGAGAAACAAGATTGAGTCAGTCAGCTTGGAGAAGAGTTTAAAACAGAACAGCTGAGTTGAACCAGCCAGCCAGAGATAAGGAAGAACTAGAGAGGGTGAACTTATTCTGTAGTAAGTCTCTGAGATGACAATTATATCAGGCAAATAAAAGTTACTTTTGTAATTATGCTAATTATTGCTCAGTATATATTTTAGAAACCATTGTCTTTGAGCTGTGCACATATCTGTGTTTTCAGGTTAAGTTGATTTTTTCCTTTAAAATTGACTAGTCTTTCTCAAACTTGTTAATTATCAAACTACTAAAGAATATTAAATTTTAGATTTTTTTGTCTATGGGTTGGATTGATTGCAAATATGTATATATTGTATTGTCTATCTGTCTTATTTTCCAAGCAATTGCTTGATAGCATTTCCTTAGGTCATTACTAACCATCTAGTACAGTTTAATCTTTTATTTAATATTTTTATTAGACTATTTTTTGTACCTTTCTTTTATATTTTAACAATAAAATTTGTACTTTGGCAATTTTTACATGTCTATAATTTATTGTGGTTATTTCTCTCTCTTATTTCTCTCCCATGCTTGCAACAATTCTTCACCCTAGCAAACCTATTTACCATTCCTTTGGATTTCATTTGTGTTGCACAGACTTTAACAGAAGTCATCTAGGCTCATGTTAACCCTGGATTTGGAATTATCTATTGAGTCTGGTGAGCTCACTAGTGGATATGCCATCCCCTGTCTTTGAATCTGTTGCTAATAAGTGAACAGTACTTTGTGGCGTCCTGTGAGATCTTTTCCTTCCAAAGATGATTACTACACGGCATGATTTATGTGAACCAACATCCAATAGACATAACTGCTGTGAATTCATGATTTCCATGATCTTGCCATGCTTAGGAGATGACACGTTGCCATCTTTCTCCCTATCTTTCAATTCTTCCTACTCTTTCGTCTGCAGTACTTCCTGAGCCTTAAGGGAGTAGTATGTCTTGTAGTAGTATGTCTTGCCTTCACCTGTCCTTTTCTTTTAGCATCTTGTGCAACAGGGGTCTTTGTATTTGCCTCTGAATAGTGCAAAAAAAAGTCTCTCTGATTTAGCCTGAGAGTTGCCTTTTGATGTGAGTATATATATATATATATATATATATATATATATATATATATAATCGTTTTTTGGATGATATGTCAACTCAGTTAAGTCATATTGGTTCACTCCTAGGACCCAAGTTTTCTTCAGTCATGGGTTTTGGAATAGGTTTACAGTACTAGATAAGAATTCCCTCTTATAAAGCAGACCTTAAATGGAAGCAGATAGTGGTTGTTCGCTCCCAAAACTGTCATGGCACTATTGTACGAATACACTCATTTTTATTGACAGGTAGGTACTGAAGTTCACAGAGTCTACATCTTGATAAAACTTGCATGACTTTAGACTCTTCCCCTCTACAGTCTATATAATACTATCTAGCACTATGAAAGCTATCCAGCAGTAACGTATGTACTATCTTATCAACTGAGCAAGATAGCCTGGATATAGCAAAATTCTGTACTGCTTTAGTATGCTCTGGAACTTCAGTTACCAACAACTCCTATGGAGATATTCCATATCTGGCACTAGAGGTTTCATTTAGTGAGTCATTCCTTCTAGAAATAGCATTAGATAGTCTCATTCGATATCTGCCCTCAAAGACTCTTTTATGTCTTTTGATAAGGTTGCCAAATAATAGGCATGATGATTCTATTTTAGTTTACTCATGCTCCCCTCTCCCACAATAGTAACTTCTGAGTGGCTTTCTCATGCCCTTGTCTTATTGATTAAACCCAGTTCTCCTAATTCTCTTACCTCTACCACCTCCCTGTTTGAGCCTTTCTACTCCCAATAATCCTCTACCTTCATTTTACCTATGTACTTCCATCTATCCTCACTCAAGTACTGCTCCAAGTTATCACAGTCAATCTTAGTTCTACAGAAGATAATTGCTTGATCCATCTTGCATTCCTTGATTGCTCGGACAGCATACTCCCCCCTTCAGTATTTTAATAGCTTCAGACCACATCTCTGGACTGTTAGCACCAGGTCTTGTGTTATCCTTTGCATGCACATCATCAGTTTGAATGTGGTTCTTCCCCAGCCTTTCCCAGAGCTTGTCAGTTTGGGGGTTCACAGGGACACCGACATGATGCACAGTATCTGGGACAGAACCTTCTCCTTTCAAATCGACCCATGTGGGAAAATGTATTGTCTTCTCAGATAGCTTCTTTACATCAAAAGACTGCAGGGTAGCAGAGCAAACAATCAACTGAAGTCTTTTCCCATCAGAAGCAATCTGAGGAATCGGGTTGCGCATCCTGTTAATAAAGTCAGCATAACCTTGAGAGAGAAGCCCATCTGCTTCATCCAGGACCAGGAATCTAACTTGAGACAAGTTGAGCTTTCCAGTCGACACCAAATCATCCAATCTTCCTGGAGTACCGACGACAATATCAACCCCATTATCCAGAACCGAGAGCTGATCCCGAGCTGCAACGCCACCAATTATGAGAAGCTCCCGCAATTTAGGATTATCAATATACTTCTTAAACTGCTTGACGTTGTTCAGGGTTTGCTCAGCTAACTCTACTGGAGGGTTCCACAATGAGAGCTTTTGGAGCATTCGGGAGAAATTTTGTTTGTGACACCAGTGCATTACCTGTGTGCTGCGATTTGACGATCTGGGGCCTTGGAAAGAGCAACAAAACCATCTTTTGGTGGAAACTTAAATTCTTCTTCACCAAAAGTTAAATTTCAATTCAGCATTCTTCAAAACACAGGCAGGGAAGAGGGCTTGGTTTTTTTAATATGTGCTGGTATTTCAAATGCCAGACCAAGATCTTTTCCATTCTTAGAGAACTTCACATGCCCTTTATCAATATCTAAGTAACATCCAATGGTATCATGCATAGTGAATTCCTCTCCATAATTATCAAATTGTTTATTATGAGATTTCTTTCCTGTTCCACCGAAGCCAAATCCAAACATGTCAGTACGTAGGTCTAAGGAAGCCTGCATGGTAGACCACCCAACTCTGCATAGCCCTTGGTCATGACAGGACACCTCATAGTAGTGCTTCCCATTCAGCAGTCCTCTAGTGGCTCTGCACCCATGCCACTCCTTCACTTCTCTGCTCTGACAACACAGACCATCTGACTGCAAAAGCAGACCCTCTATCATATGGGTTCATCTGCCACTTGTTGAGCACTGAAGCACCAGTTTTAATAGTTGTTTTCCCTTTCTTTCCTTCCTGTTGGTCTTTCAGAGTTTCATATACTATCTGGATAACTGGAATACTAAACACACCAGTTTTTCCACTTCCTGTTTCTGCAGCCATGAGTACATCCCCTCCTCCTAGGATCAATGGGATAGATTCGGCCTGGATATCAGTTGGTAGAAGCCAATCCATCTCCTCCACAGCTTGTGCAATCTCGGGCATAACACCCATTTCGGAGAAGGCCGCCATCTTCCCGCACCTCTCCACTGCCAGCCCGGGCGATTCCCTCCTTCCAGACACGCCGGGGCCGCCTAGTGTCTATTTTCATTCACAGATCTTGACTTTCCTCTGATTGCTTTGGTCCCCTTTAATGAATGTCAGGGACATGAAAGATTGTCATATGCAACTCTGAAATGTCTTGACTTACAATATTACTCTTTTGACTTGAAGCATTCTTATTGATTCTGATTTTGGTAGAAATTCCTTATTTTCCTTACTATATTAAAAAAAATGGTTTACCCCGAACTCTAGAAGATTTATACAAATCTACCTTTTGCTGAAAATGGGAAGAATTGCCTGTAATTCCATTACTTGGAGAGGAGAGAGAAGCAGAGGAAACAGAAATTCCCATCTACACAGAGAAATTGAGGCTAGCTCCAATTCCTTGAAATCCTACAGAGAGAGAGAGAGAGAGAGAGAGAGAGAGAGAAAGAGAGAGAGAGAACAAATTTGAGACAGATACTTTGCAATAATTACATAGCCAGTTTTACTGATTCAAAATCAAATCACACGTATTGATAAAAAGTCAAGATGGACCTCTATCAGAGGTAATTTCCAAAGGGGCCTTTTTTAGACCATCGATATTAAATTAAAAGTCTTTGACACTTGATTATAAATAATATATTGTTTAAAAAGTCCTTTAGATTACATTAACTTAACCATATGTTGGATACCATGATATCTGCCACTAAAATCCTAAAATTTTAGGTCAATGTCCTATCATGTTATAAAATATATTTTCTTTATACTTTACTGTTACACTATAAATTTTCACATTTTCATGGTAAAATAAATCTATGTCTATCTGTAAGAGAAAAAAACAAAAGAAACATTAGTGAAATCATGAAACTGGCAAATTATACATGCCTGTTGCAATAGTAAATATTCTTGGTAACTTCTGAACAGTAAATACTTTTGAAAGTTAATGTTATATTCAATTTTTTTTTGGCTGGGGTGGGGGGAGGAAATAAGTATTCTGATTGCATCTGTCAGGGATTTAAATGTATAACCAGGTCTTACCAGATTTTCCATGTAATCTGTAATTGCTGGAAAACATTGATTTAACATTTAATGTAAAAGATATTCCTCTAGATTTCAGTATTGAAGCCAGAATTTCATACATTTTGTGGTGTTCAAAAAGTTACCAAGATATGCATGTATTCAGGTAAGTGACTTTTCCACAGGTTTTAAAATTCTTTATCTTTAAACTCCTCATGACAACAAAACAAAACAACGAACCAAATACTAGAAAGCAGGATCACACCCATAGAAACTTTTCAATTTTACCAATTTCTTCATTCTAAGGATATTCATTCTTCTTTTCATTCTTAAAAGTCTCATTTAAGTTTATTTATTACTATTAAATACATACTTTTTAAAAATAAAAGATTCCAGGTAAGGGCCTGAGATGAATGAATTTTGGCTCTTCCATAATTATTCAGTATTTGTAGAATGCTTTGTGTGATTCTTATAGAGAGTTTACACGCTATTCAAGTTGGGTAACACTATATAATCAATTTCACAATATGCCTCATTTTCGTCTAAGTATTAGACTTGAAATTCTATACTTAAGATGTGCCATGGCTTATGGCATAAAAAAAATCTCTAGAGTAAAGGAATTTCAGGCATATACGATTATATTTCATTTTATAATGTCAGAAGATACACAGAAAATAATCATAACGGTTAAGAAGTCTGACCTTTAAATTAGTCACATCAAATTCCAGGCATGAACATTAAAATTAGCTCATGACCAATCTATTCCTGAAAGAGAAAAAAAAGGGTGGGGGAATCAGCATGGTCATATTACAAAGGCTGTTACATTAGAAAGATCTTTAAAGAAGGGTTAGTTATGTGGAAAACAAAATAAAGAAATCTAAGGTTTTGAATTAAGGGTGAAGAATATGATGTGTTGACTCGTGGCTCTTGAATGTAGACACTATCCTCGTGTTATTCACTTTGCTTCTCCAGTAGTAGTGGCTGCAGCCTTGATTCCATTGTAATCTTGTCCCTGGATTTCCTTGTTATTAGAGTGCTTTAAACTTGGTAGGCTGAAGTTAATGCTTAAGACGTGGCTAAAGTGAAGTTAATATGTGTACTGGAGAGTTAACCTTGGCCAGGTGGGCAGATCTTTACTCCTTACCTTAAAACATTTCCAGATCTCCCCATGATCTGTTGGCCAAAGTTTAATCCTGACAGTGTAGGTAAAAAGACTCTAACAAACATGTCCTCAGCCATAAACCCTCATGGTTTGTTTTGTTACCCATCCCCCTCTTTTTTTTTTTTTTTTTTTTTTTTTTTTTTTTTTTTTTTTTTTTTTTTTGCTTTTAAGGTTTTGTTTACTTACAGAGAATTAAGTTTCATTATGGCATTTCTCAAACAGAATTTGTCTTTATTGTTTCTTCCTTCGGTTCTTACCCACCTCCCCTTTCTTACACTCTTTGCCCGGTGCACTTTCTTCTCACGCCTGACTCTTGGAACCTCTCAGTATCTTTTGTTCCACTCTCCTTGCTTTCTATCTGGACTCTGAGTCTATACCTTTCCATATCTGCGGGAGCAATTGTCCCGTCCTTTGCTTTAGGCTCGGGCCTCTTCCCACTCCTGTGTTTCCTCAGGCTTTTCTGTGCAGTGTGTATCAGCATGCATTTTAGAACCCCCTTACCTATCAAGCAGTTGTGTTAACCATGTCTAGAGCACAGAATTGAACACTTGAGAGAGGTTTTATTATGACTTGGGGTCTATGAAGAAAGACAAAGATTGCCTATGTTAAGTTTCAGGAAACAGCAGGAACAAACACATTAAAATATACAAATCACTGCAATGGTACTTGAAAACTCTAGTTTTGTTCCTTTGTTTTGTATTATTTTTGTCTAAGACAATAACAGATTCTGATAAGCTAGTCAGATATTATCTACTAGATTTAGATTTATAAATCTATTATCAGTTTGATCAATTAAACAGGTTGATCTATCTGATTATTGGTACTGCACTTCGATTACTTATTTATGAGCTTAGACTGTGTGATGCCTCCTCTGATAATACCTAAGACAGAAATGTTTGCCCCCCAAAAGAAACTGTCCTCTTTATGATCCAATGATACAATTGCTGAGTGAGTGGTAGAGAAATATAATCAAAAAGATATTTCCACTATAAAGCTCTTTGACAAATCCATATTAGTTAAGTGTTGGATAAATTGTTAAAATTCTGATAAACTGATAAAATTGGTCTGATCAAAATGATGAATTGTATATACGTACCATGTTGCTTTGCTAGCTCAATGAATATGCTGTGCATAAAGTATGTCTTACTTAGAATTTCATTTGATGTGATAAGCACCATGACCAAAAGTGACTAGGGCAGGAAAGGGTTTATCCCAGATCACAACCCCCCAGGTCACATAGTCTATTATGGAAGAAAGTCAGGGCAGGAATTCAAGGCAGGAACCTGGAAGCAAGAACAAAGGTAGAGGCCATGGAGGAGTGATGTTTTCTGGCTTGCTCCTTGTGACTTGCAGACCCTGTCATTTTATAAGACCCCGACCACCTGCCTAGGGTTGGCACTGCCCAGAGTGAGCTATGTACCCCCCCCCTAGCAACAACCATTAATCAAGAAAATTTACTGCTCATTTTCTTATAGGCAAATCTTATTGAGGCATTCTCTCAATTAAAAGTCCTTCTTCTCAAATCACTTTATTTTGTGTCAAACTGACATGAAACTGACCATCACAATGTATAAATAAGATAACAAGCTCATAACATATAAAAGACACGTTGAACATATATGGCATGCACTGGAAATTACTCTAAAGGAGTCAGTCTATCTGAGAGTATGGATTTTAACCTCACATTTCATTCTCTTTATTTGTAAACTGAAAGATGAAAATACGTTGAGTGACAGGACACACTGATTTTGGAGCTTGCGTATGTCTTGAATAATAATTCTGAAAATGGAAAAACTGTTCTGTATTATTGTAGAGAGGGAGTACCATTGTCATGTAAACAAAAGGACCCCAACAGTAATTTAACCCAAGTTACATATTTGACAGCTTACTCCCTTGCCAGACTTCCCTATTCTTTCATTATAAAAATAAATAATGGATTTTTACCTAATTTGCTTTTTCAAGTAGGACATCTATTTAATATAGTTGCACATTACAAATACATATATTTTATTACATATAAAAATTTAATGTGATGTTCTGTAGGGATTAAGAATTAAGTACTAAATAAAGCAATTAATGTGTGATAATATAGTTTTAGATTATTGTTTGGTTGGTGTGCAAATATGTTACCCAACCTATGTTTATGGTTTTTGTAATTCAAATGAACAATTTGTATACAAGTACCATGTTTTTGTGCCAAGAGAATTCACTTTACTGCCTTGAATAAAATCTTTTCATATTTGTCATAATGCAGTCAAAATTCTTTGGAAATAATACAATGAAATATTTTAATAATCAGCCCTGGCACTGATAAATATTCTTTTGTTAAAGAGCAAAAAAGAACATTTCAGGTGGAAGCACCCAGGATGAATATTATGTGTAAGAGAAATTATCTCTTTAGAAGGGCAGGGTTCCTTTAAAAAAATCTTTACTAAACTGAGAATTAATAATTGTATTTCCACTGACTATTTAGTGCTCTGTTTAGGAAATTAATAAAGAAGAAAACTTCTCCTGGAGCTGTTAATATAGTGGAAATGCATTAACAATGTTGAATTTATAACTAGCTTATAGTAATTAACTCTATTTTCTATAGTTTATTTGTATCTCATATTAGAAATAATATAAATGGAATATACATCTTTATGGGATGAGGAAATCATCTAGAACAACGAGCTTATTTACTTATGATTCTTTTGTAAAAATGTTTTTAACCTTTATTTTATGTGAAGGGGTATTCTGCTTACATGTGTGTCTATACACCGTAGGCATGTTGAATCACCTGAGATCTGAGTTCCAGACAATTAATTTTAAGCTGTCATGTGGACACTGAAAATTGAACCCAGGTCTTCTGGAAGAACAGCCAGTACTCTTAATCCCTGAGCCATCTCTTCAGTCCTACTTATGATTCTTAAAAGATGACATTATGCAAATCATAACACCCATTTTATTTACCTCTAGATTATTTAAATGCCCCAGGCATGAGAATCTTACAACTGAAAATAGCAACTGTATTTAATTACATCACTGTTGAAGATTGTCATAGTGCTTACAACTGCTTATTTAATTCATTAGATTTTGTTAGCTAATTAATAAAAACTCACAGACAAAAGGAATTACAAAGTGGTAAAGCAAAGAAGTATGAATAGGCAGCAGAAGATCTAATGGGAAAAATCTATAAACAAAACTCAAGGGCTGGTGAGATGGCTCAGCGGGTAAGAGCACCCGACTGCTCTTCCGAAGGTGATAAGTTCAAATCCCAGCATCCACATGGTAGCTCACAACCATCTGTAATGAGATCTGGCATCCTCTTCTGGAGTGTCTGAAGACAGCTACAGTGTACTTACATATAATAAATAAAATAAATCTTTAAAAAAAATAAACTCAAGATGTTCACTAAACATCTGTGACAAACATAGCTTATTATTATTGCATGGTATTTGTTGTACTTTGATTTCTACTGTGATGATAAACCATGACCAAAATCAATTTGGGAGGAAAGAGTTTATTTGACTTACATGTCCTGATCACAACCCACCACTGAGGTCAGCCAAGGTAGGAACTTGAGAAGGGCAAGGACATGAAGGCTGGAGTTGATATAAAGATCACAGAGGAACACTACTTACTGGTTTGGTCTTTCTGGCTTTCTTAGCCTGATTTCTTATGCATCCCAAGAATGCCTGCCAAGGGGCAGCACCACCTACACTGGACTAGGGCATCTTGCATCGATCAGTAATCTATGGAATGCTTCCACAGGCTTTCCAATAGGCTGTGATAGAGGCACCTGTTTTCCCAGGAAACTGGAGTTTGTCTCAAATTGGCAAAACAACAGTAGAGAATACTTGAAGCTGAATGTAAATATGCCTTTATAATAGTTTAAAGCTGTGATTTTCAAATGTTTTAAATCTGGTAAGAAAGTACATACAAGCTCTCTGTTTGCCCAGACCCAATCCCTCAGGCTAGTGCTACAACAGGACAGCAGTTGTAGTAACCACCCCTGTATGTCTCCTGTGGATCCCATAGTCTTCTCTTCCTGGCCTCCTCCTTGCACTTGTGGCTGTGTCCCAGCCCTCTCGTCCTCCTCCCACCGACTCATGCTCACTCCCCCCTCCTCAAACACAGGCCACACATGACAGAAGCAGATAATGAGCCTTCAGACTTTGTCCACTTTCAGCATTTCCCTAAGCTCAACCTCTCAGTCTCCTAGCTAAGGCTGTAGCAGAACACCAGCTGCAGCCATCCCTCCTCTCTGCTCATACCTCCTGTGGATACCACAGATCCCTCTCTTATGCACCTCTCACACTCAATTGCTGCATTCTGTCCTCCATAACCTGCAGGCATTCCCCTGTGAATGTACCAGACAATCTGGTTAATAAAATAGGCAAGACATAGCCTACACACTCTGAAAATCCAGGAAGGAAACAAAAACCAAGGAATAAAACACAGCACCTAGGCCAATAATTCCCCAGATGAGCTGCCTCATAGTAATACAAGACAATATGCCTCTATCAAAGCCCAGTTATCCTACCATAGCAGGACCTCAATAGTCCCACATAGCTGAAGCAGAAGAAAAAGACCTTAAGACAAACTATATGAAGATGATAAAGGTCCTTAAAGAGGAAATGAATAAATCCCTTAAAGAAAGCTAAGAAAACACATTCAAACATTTGGGAGAAGTAAACACATCCTTAAAATAAGAAAAGGGGAAAAAAGCAAGCAAAGAGTTGAAGGAAATGAAATGCATAAAAAAAACTGTTTTAGAGCTGAAAATGAAAATAGAAGTAATAAGAAAAACAGAAAGGGAAATCTGAAGAGGAAATGTTTGAGAATTTGAACAAGAACAACAGAGTCAAGGTTCACCAACAGAATACATGAGATGGGATAAACAATCTCAGACTCTGAAGATACACTAGAAAATTTAATGTATCAGTCAAATAAAATGTTAAATTAAAAAAAAAATGACACAGAACATTCAGGAATCTGAGACAGTATGAAAAGACCAACTTAAGAATAATATGAATACAGGAAGAGGAATCCCTCAAAGGCCTAGGGGGCATGTGGAAATACATAGAGAGCTGTATATTCTTCTTCTTCTTCTTTTAATAAAGTGTTTTATTTGTTTACAATCCAAATATGGCCCCCAGTTCCTCCTCTGAATTCTTCATTGTTAACCGCGTTTGTTCTCACCTGCAAGAATTCACGCAGACACATGCGAGGGATCCTTCTGTGACATCCTTTATTGTTGAAGATGATCCAAAAGAGAGAAAGAAAGAAAAGAGAGGAAAAAGGAGAGAGAGAGAGAGAGAGAGAGAGAGAGAGAGAGAGAGAGAGAGAAGAGAGAACGAGAAAGAGAGCGAGCCCCCGGAGGGCTCGGCCTCTTATATCCCCTGAGGTAGCCCTAGGGCAGCGTGTTCCCATAGGATTGGCTGCAAAGCCATAAACCCAAATCGTCCCGGGCATGGACTCTGTGACTCACGCGCTTTTCCCCCAGGACAAAGCACATTCCAAGGATCAAATGTGAGAATGCTGGATGCCAGCGCCATTTCTTAATGGTTAATGCTGTCAGTGCTCAGAGCGGCTCTCTACACTTCATCCCCTCACCTTCCCCTTTGCTTCTGAACGGTTGCTCCCCCGACCCATTCATTCCCATGTAACTTCCTGGCTACCCCCCTCCATACACACACCTGGTCTAGTGTTCCCCTTCCCTAGGGCATCACATTTCTACAGGATTAGTCACATCTTCTCCCACTGAGGCCAGACAAGGCAGTCCTCAGCTATATATGTACTGGAGACACAGACCAGTCCATGTATGCTCTTTGGTTGGTGAATTCATCTCTGGGAGCTCTGAGGGATCCCAGTTAGTTGATCTGTTTTTCCTTCCATGGGGATGCAATCCCACTCAGCTCCTTTGATCCTTTCCCTAACTGTTTGTAGGGGTACCCAGCCTCAGTCCAATGGTTGTATGTAATCTGCATCAGTCTCAGTCAGCTGCTGGCCGAGCTCTCAGAGCACAGCCATGCTACATTCCTGTCTACAAGCGCAGCACAGCATCAGTAATGGCATCAGGGTTCGATGCTTGGCATAGGCTGGATTCCAAATTGAGCCAGACAATAGATGGCCTTTCCTCCAGTTTCTGTTCCATTTTTTTGTTCCTGCATTTCATTTAGACAGGAAAAATTTTGGGTCAAAAATTTGAAGATAGGTGGGTGTGGCCTCATGCTCAACTGGGGTCCATTTAGGGTATGGTTATCCCCATTGGGCCCTGGGAGCCTCTCACATCTCAGGTCTCTAGGACATTCTAGAGGTTCCCTGCCCTGTCCCCCAGCGCAGCATATTTCCCCTCATTCTCCTGACCCTCTGGGCTTCTCTCCTGTCTCCCCTCAGAAAATATTTGTTCAACAAAATTGTAGAATAACACCTGACTTCTCCATTGAGACGCTGAAAGTCGGAACAACCTGGGCAGATGTGCTGAAGTCTCTAAGAGACCACAGATGCCATTCTAGACTACTCTTCTCCACAAAACTTACAATCATTGTAGATGGGGAAAATAAGATGTTCCATGATAAACTCAAATTAAAACTATTTCTCTATCACTCCTCCCTTACAGAAGGTGCTGGAAGGAAAGCTCCAATCGAAAAAGATTAACTACACTCACGAAAAGAGTGGCAATAAATAAACTCACAGTAGCAAAGCCAAAAGAAGGAAACCAGGAATCGACAACCATTGGTTATCTATATCTCACAATGTCAATAGTCTCAATTCCTCAATGAAAAGACAAAGAGTGGATGTAAAAACAGAATATCCATCCTTCTGTTATACCCAAGAAGCATATCTTAACACCAAGGATAAACATTACCTAAAGGTAAGTGGTTGTAAAAATATATTCTGAGCAGATGAACCTGAGATGTACACAGGGGTAGCCATACTGACAAAATAGACTCAAAAACAGAACTAATCAAAATGGAACAAATCAAAAAAAAAAAAAATGGGAAAGGGTACTACATACTCCTCAAAAGAAAAATCGCCCAAGATGGCATTTCAATTCTTAATAACTATGCCTCAAACACAAGGCCACCCACTTTTCTAAATGAAACATCTCTATAGCTCAAATCACATATCAACCCTCACAAACTGCTTACAAACTGATATTGGGAGACTTCAAAACTGCAGTCTCACCAATGGACAGGTCATCCAGACAAAAACTAAACAGAACAGTAGGACCTACCTGATATCTACAACATTTCACCCAAACACAAAAGAATATAACTTTTTCTCAGCACCTCACTCAGCCTTCTCCAAAGTTTACCACATACAAGTTTACAAAACAAGTTTCAACAGATTCAAAAAATTTGAAATAACTCTCAGCAACTGATATCAGACCACCATGGATCAAATCTTGGTATCAATGATTCAGAAGCAACATAAAGATTACAAAGTCTTGGAAACTGAACAGTTCTCTAGTGAATGAAAAATGGGTCAAGACAGAAATATAAAAGTGAAAGACTTTCTGGAATTCAATGCTCAGAAATACACAGCATAGTCAAACTTAGCGGACACAAAGAAAGTGATGACATCAGGAAAGGTCATAGCATTAAGCACCTCCATAAAAAGTTTGTAGAGATCTCATATTGCCAACTTAGCAGCACACATAAAAGCTCTAGAAAAAAAAAAGAAGTAAGTTTTCCCAAGATGAGTTGGTGGCAAAAAACTGAGCGTTAGAATTAGTAGAATAGAAACAAAGAAAACAATATAAAGAATTAATGAAACAGAGATTGTGCTTTGAGAAAATAAAAAAGATAGATGAACTGTTATCCAAACTAAAACAAGATGAAGAGAGAATACTCCAATTGAGCAAAACTAGAATGGAAATCCAGGGCAGAACAACAGATATTGAGGAAATACAGAGAGGATCATAAGGACTTACTGAAAAATTGTTTTTTCACACCACCAGATTGGAAAACTTAATTTGGAAAGATAATTTTTCAGTGCATATCACTTATCACAGTTAAACTAAGATAAGCAATTTAAAATAACATATAACCCAAAATAAAATAGGAGCAGTCATTTAATGTCTCACAACAACAACAACAAAACCCCAAACCAAAACAACAACAACAACAACAACAAAAAACCCAAGGCCAGATGGTTTTAGCTCAGAGTTTACTAGATTTCCAAGGAAGAATTAATGACAACAATCCTCAAATTATTCCACAAGATAGAAATGGAAGAAGCATTGTTCAATACATTTTATGAGTCTATAGTTAGCCTGGTACTCAAACCACATAATGATCCAACAAAGAAAGAATTACAGACCAGTTTCTATTATGAACACAGGTACAAAAATATTAAATAAAGTAGTTACATACTGAATCAAAAAACACATTAAAATATCATCCATAGTGATCAAGTAGACTTGCTCCCAGAGGTGCAGTGTTGCTTCAAAATACACAAATCAGTAAACACAATTAACCATATAAAGAAATTGAAAGAAAAAAACCACATGACCATATCATTAGATTGTAGAAAAGGTATTTGACAAAATCCACACCCCTTCATGATAAAAGTCTTGATGATATCAGGGATATAAGTGACATACCTAAACATAATAAAGGCAATTTTCACCAAGCCTATAGCCAACATTAAATTAAAAAGATAAAGAAAAATCAAAACTATTCCATTAAAATCAGGGACAAAGCAAGGTTGTCCATATCTGTTCAGCATAGCACTTAGAGTTTTCAAGGGAGTACAAAATGAAAAGGTGAAGTCAAAGTATCAATATTTGCAGATGATATAATAGTATTCATACACGAACCTAGAAATTTTACTTGGGGACCCCTACAGCTGATGAACACTTTTAGCTAGGTGACTGGATACAAGATTAACTGAGAAAAAATCAGTAGACCTTCAATATAAAAATAACAAATGGACTGAGAAATTAATTAGAAAGACAACATCTTTCATGATAGCCTAAAACAATATAAAATATTCAAAATATATAAAGAACTCAAGAAAATAATACCAAGAAACCAAACAATCCAATTAAAAATAGATCTAAACAGAGGTCTGTGTTTTGTTTGTTGGTTTGTTTGTTTGGCTTTGGTTTTAAAGACAGGGTTTCTCTGTGTAGCCCTGGCTGTCCTGAAACTCACTCTGTAGATCAGACTGGCTTGAACTCATAGATCTGCCTACTTCAGCTTTCAGAGTGCTGGGACTGACAGTATTGTACCACCACCACCACACAGCTAAACAGAGAGTTCTTACTAGAGCAATCTCAATGGCTGGGAGACAATTAAAGAAAGGCCTGTAAACAGAGATACAAATAATTGGAATAATTAATGAAACACCATACCCATCTTTACCTTTTAATCCTTTGCCAGATTAGAAGAGATGCCTCTACTTTCGATTTCCTAAAGAAAAGATAAAATAATCAAGATTAGCTTAAAATTAATAATATTTTATATTTTAATTTTATTTTTTTAAAAAGAACAAATGAATTCATAAGATAAAGTTTTTCAAACTATTAAGGCACCAATATGTTTGATTTTATTTTAAAATTCTGGAGCAATAATAATAAAGAAAAATTTCCAAAATAATGTTCTTTTGTCACCTTAACAAGGAAAGTTTCCAAATTAGTATAAAGATAGAAATTATAAAAAATTATATATATATGCATAAATCTAAGTTAAATATCATTAAATAGATTGTGAATGAAAAGGAAAACAATCATATTCAGATTGTATTTGTTTCAATATTAAGAAAATATTAGTGTAGTTAAACTAAGATAATAGAAGAACATGTAATACTTTTTGAAGATATATAAAAGGCCCCAGACAAGGGCAAGTTCATGCTGTGAACACATGGAAGTCACTTTCTTTTTTTTTTTTTTAATGTATTCAGTGAGTGTATTATTATGATACATGAATACTGACAGAGTTGAATGATTATCTACCATATTCTTTTTTCATTCTTTTTTATTAGATATTTTCTTTATTTACATTTCAAATGCTATCCCGAAAGTTCCCTATATGCCCCCCCAGTGCTCCCCTACCCACCCACTCCCACTTCTTGGCCCTGGCATTCCCCTGTACTGGGGCATATAAAGTTTGCAAGACCAAGGGGCCTCTCTTCCTAATGATGTCGACTAGAGAAAGTACCCAAGGAGCTGAAGGGGTCTCCAACCCTATAGGTGGAACAACAACATGAACTAAACAGTACCCCCAGAGCTTGTGTCTCTAGCTGCATATATGAAAGTCACTTTCTAAACCAAATACATTTAAATATAGCGAGTCGAATTCTATTATTCAACAATGAAGTCCTGAAAACAGTTTCATCAATGTGGTAAAACATCAAGAGTCATTACCACATTGCAAACTTTATATTTTAATGCTGCTCTAATACTTTTTTGATTCTGTATAATCTGTTAAAAAATCATAAGAAATGAAAAATTAACACCTCCATACAGGCAATGTGCTACATCTGAAGTTATTGATCTTGTAGAGAAAAGTAGCTGCCTTATTTTCTAAGGTTTTGAGATCAATAGGAATGGGAACGACTATAAGTCTGAATCTGAACTGTTAGGAAATAAATGAAACAACTGGAGGTTTAATGTAGTTGTAAACACTTTTCTAGAGGAATTTTAGAGAATGTTATATAATGTCCATTTTTAGCTTTAAGTCAGACCATTTATGTGAGTTGATGGTCAAATACTGCTTGGATCAATTCTTTGGAAGGCACTGAAAGAAATTTTATGATCTTTCTTGAGGATACCATTCTACTCACTGTTATGGAAACTTTCATCTCCCTAAATAACCACCAAGCCTTTTAATCTGTCAATATTTGTTCCAACTGATACATTTGCGATGCAACCCCTAAATCTAATGCTTAAGGAATATTATGGGAGAAGAGGCAGAAGGATTATAAAAGCCAAAAGCGCAGGATGTCTTTTGATAGATCTTGTCCAAGACATGTGTCTAGACATGATTGAGAAAATGGACCCATGAACACTGAACAATATGGTTGCCTGAACAAGACCAGCATAATGACAGTTGGCATGCTGATAAAGACATTCCACATGGTCAAACCTCTATTTGAAGAGCAACAGGTGATCAATGGCTGCAGGGGGAGAATCATATTTCTCCAAGAATGGACTCCCATATATCTGTGTAATCCTAAGTGATCAGCTTTGCATTATATGAGTAAAGCCAAATGGATGCAGTAGGTTATATGTATATGTGTGCAAGTATGCACATAAACCTGTAATATATATATAAAACATGATTTTGTTGTAAGGGCAAGAAAAGACGGGTTGGAGAGAGGGAGGGCCAGGAGAAATGCAGATATATATTGTCCTCAAACCTTAAACATTAAAAAATATGGTACTATAGAGAAACACCAACTGAGGTTTTATCTCTTTCTCTGGAGAGTTTAGGTATAATTGGGTACGTAAAATATATACATGAATATAATTGGGTAAGTAAGGGATATTCTGGCTATCCTGAAGTTCACTTTGTAGACCAGGCTGGCCTCAAACTCAAAGATCCATCTACCTCTGTCTCCAGAGTCCTAGGATTATAGGCATGAACCACCACTTCCCAGAAAGGTTATTGTGGATTTTGTCTTTAAGAAATCTTTTACTTTTTTACATTGTAAAATTTTTTTTTCTTTTTCTTCAATATTTTTATTAGATATTTTCTTAATTTATATTTCAAATGCTATCCCAAAAGTTCCCTCCCCTGCCCCCTCACTCCCACTTCTTGGCCCTGGCGTTCCCCTGTATTGCGGTATATAAAGATTGCAATACCAAGGGGCCTCGTCTCCCAATGATGGCCGACTAGGCCATCTTCTGCTACATGTGGAGCTAGAGAAACGAGTTCTGGGGGTTCTGGTTAGTTCATATTGTTGTTCCTCTTCTAGGGTTGCAGACCCCTTCAGCTCCTGGGGTTCTATCTCTAGCTTCTCCATTGTGCGCCCTGTGTTCCATTGTATAGATGACTGTGAGCATCCACTTCTGTACGAGACAGCTTTATCAGGGTCCCTTAAGTAGACACTTGCTGTCCTATGCAATAGTGTCTGAGTTTAGTGACTGATTATGGGATGGATCACCCCTGGTGGGGTAGTCTCTCTATGGTCCATCCTTTCATCTTAGCTCTAAACTTTGTCTCTGTAACTCCTTTCATGGTAAAAATATTTTTACATTGTTTACATTTTACATTACTCTAGGTAGCCATGTACTAGGTAGTTCTAGGAGGGCTTGTTTTTAGAAGGAGGGGGGTGTTGTTAAATAAGATATCTCTACATAGAGAACCCTGACACAAAAAATAACAAAAACAAACATTAAAAGTAACAACAATACCCCCAAACAAACAAAACCCCACAAGATCTCACTTCATTTCAATTAGAATGACTATTAAAACATACTAGCCATAAGTTAAGGGTGTTAACTCAATTGTTTACTGCTTGCCTTGGTTGTTCAGACCCTGGGCTCAACACATACCATGGCAAACAAAATGTATAGTACCATCTCACACTGTTGGTTTTCATGTAAAAATTAGTACAATCATTATTTTAAAAACAGAATAAAGCCTACTTGTGTATATGTGTATGTAGTATATGCATATTGTTCTGGCTAGTTTTGTGTCAACTTGACACAGCTGGAGTTATCACAGAGAAAGGAGCTTCAGTTGAGGAAATGCCTCCATGAGATCCAACTGTAACGTACTTTCTCAATTAGTGATGAAGGGGGAAAGGCCTCTTGTGGGTGGGACCATGTCTGGGCTGGTAGCCTTGGTTCTATAAGGGAGCAAGCTGAGTAAGCCAGGGAAAGCAAGCCAGTAAAGTCATCTATAGGATGGAACACAGGGCCCCCAATAGAGGAGCTAGAGAAATTACCCAAGGAGCTGAAGGGGTCTACAACACTTTAGGTGGAACAACAATATGAACTAACGAGTACTCTCAGAGCTCGTTTCTCTAGATGCATATGTAGCAGAAGATGGCCTAGTTGGCCATCATTGGGAAGAGAGGCCCCTTGGTCTTACAAACTTTATATGCCCTGGTACAGGGGAATGCCAGGGCCAAGAAGTGGGAGTGGGCGGGTAGGGGAGCAGGGTGGGGGTGTATAGGGAACTTTTGGGATAGCATTTAAAATGTTAATAAAGAAAATATCGAAGAAGAAGAAGAAGAAGAAGAAGAAGAAGAAGAAGAAGAAGAAGAAGAAGAAGAAGAAGAAGAAGAAGAAGAAGAAGAAGAAGAAGAAGAAGAAGGAGAAGAAGAAGGAGAAGAAGAAGAAGAAGAAGAAGAAGAAGAAGAAGAAGAAGAAGAAGAAGAAGAAGAAGAAGAAGAAGAAGAAGAAGAAGAAGAAGAACAACAACAACAACAACAACAACAACAACAACAACAACATCCCTCCATGGCCTCTGCATCAGCTTCTGCTTCCTGACCTGCTTGAGTTCCAGTCCTGACTTCCTTCAGTGATAAACAGCAATGTGGAAGTGTAAGTAAATAAACCCTTTCCTCCCCAATTTACTTCTTGGTCATGATGTTTGTCCAGGAATAGAAACCCTGACTAAGACACATATACATATGTTTGTGTGTGTATATAATATTGCATGTATTGGGCAGCCAAGAAAGGTTTCTCAAAAAAGAATGATATTAAATCTGAAAGCTTAATGCTATAACTATTCACCTACAATCTGCTCATGTGTGATCAGCAGAGAAAAACAAGACTCTTCCAGACATCCCAAATGTCACTTTAGGACCACTAATATACATTGGCTCTGTAAATGAAGTATATCCATCATATGAGCTCAGAGATCCAAACATGAGCCTCATGACTCTTCATAGAATTTCAGTACGCTTGTGTGTATGAAAATATAACCCATGTATGTTCTGTAAAATGTCATTCCTGCTAACTTGCTTGATGCTCTACTCAATATGATTACTCTATGACAATGACTTGCCCTCACAGTGATACCACTTAAGAAGGTCTGTAGATGATCATGATAATTTTTATTCTAAACAGCAAGCGTACATGGACCGAAGGTGCTTCAGCTGTAATCCCACCCCCAAAAAAGAAAAAAAACAAAAACAAAAACAAAACTGTAGACAGTACTACTTCATTATGATGACTCTGTCCTGACTTATGCTTCCTTATTTATATGGGATATAAACAAGAGGTAGTAGTTCTCTCTGTGCCCTTTCATGTTAATTCTGCAGACGAAGACAATAAAAATGGGTGGGTGCTGAAGCACACATTAATTTTGACAAAGCAGTTTTGTTTTCATGGAAGGGAACTAAACATCTGGCTAGATACCCATGTTGAATGTACAGGACTCTCCAAAGTGATGCTAGCACACTCTACAGATTAAAAAAAAAACAATAGATTTTTTTCATTTTGTATAAAGTTCTTCAACAATAAGATAAATGAAATATATATATATATAAAACATTAATTGAACTGAAAAAATGTGTAAATGGGGCCCTTTGTAGACATTGTCTTTGTTGGGTAGATAAAGATATCTGAAGGGATTATTGGGAGGCATCTTGTCAACAACTTCACGTAGGTTTATAATCATTTAACACATATTTTTTATTGTCCAAATACCACTGTCTTTTTAAATGTAGTAATATTTCAAGGTATTTTTTGGAGTCTCCTTAGAGGTACAACTATAAACTGATGGTATATGAACATTATTTTATTTGTCCTCTTGAGGAAAATTTTATTGTGGTCATAAGGCAGCTCTATTGAGGGCCTGAAGTCATTTGTTACAGGACTGGCCACTTGTGCCATCGATCTTCTCAATGTTGCATTTCTCCTGAGGAGAGAAAATAACTCAGTTTTGAGAGCATACTGTATTTTCTTCAATGACACACACATTTTATTGTGGAAAAGGTCAGTTATTTCTCTTGAAGAATTCAGCTTCAGTATCTGTTAAAAGGTTCATGAACAAGGATGCTCATACCCATTACTAGATGGTTTGCTGCTATTTTTCTCTGAAATAAAACATTCCTTTCTAGAAGGAGGCTCCTTAAGTCTGGAGAAGACAGCATTTTATGACTTCAGAAATGAGCAAAACTAACAAGTCTCAGCAAACCACTAAAACTTACAAGGCCCCACTCTAGCATTCCATAAGCTGCAATTACCACGGGAAAGGGGAGAGCAATCAGCTGACCTGATTGAAGGTCATGCTGGGACCTCCAAAGGATATAGTTTTTATGAGTTTTGTTTATGTTAAGTGGGTTTTTCGCTGACTTAGCTCCTTTGACTCACCCATGCTCCTGTAGGTAAGCCCTTACTTATTTTCCTGTAAGCCAGCTCCAATAAACACGTGGGTTAGTTAAGCTGGACCAGATGGATAGAGTTGTTTCTTTGGTCTCTCCTCAGTGCCCTATGTAGAGTGAAGAGATTTATGTTCAGTATCCCCAGGAGAAAATAACACAACAAAAGCTTATGACATCAGGAAAGGAGGTAACTGATTTTGACCAGAACCTTCATTTTCGATAACTTACTCCTCTGTATCCTTGTATCCAGTTGACATACAACTTAGGGTCAGACTAGCTTCGACATATGTTGGCATCTCTAAGAAATCATAAATGGGAATTGAAAAAAAAATCCTTCATTATTTACTAATAACATGAAACTTTTGATATTCAATTCTTCATATGATAGATACATGGTAGTGGTTAGAATAGAATAAATTCACACAGACCAGTTTTAAAACTCTAGTTCTGACAGCTCATATCTGGGTTACACTGAAAAAGTTCTCATATATTTCCAAATTTTCCTTTCTCCCTGAGGTATGTGAAAACACACACACACACAACCCCTTGACTTCACACTGTAGCATTCATCATGGAATGGCTGGTATAACAGCTTACCAGTGACATTCTTGGCTTTGCCATTTGTCCTCAAATCCATTTTTCATGCTAGCTCTGTCAGAGTTTGATAAAATAGGTCTCTCTTTTATTTATTTATTTTTTTACTTTATAAGCTCCCTCTTTTGGCAATACCTTTTATGTTGTATATAACATGTGTAACTCCCCTTCTATAAGTGATTAGCTATAGTCCACTGTCATCTTTCTAACTTCAAAAACCATCTTTTCATCCCATCTCAGTTTGTGATATTCAGTTAACATCTCCCTTTCTTAGCTTGTTTTCATAATCTACTTGTCCTGATGAGAGTGTCCCAAAACAAGCTATAATATCTGTTGGAGAATTCTATTTGGTTTTCCCTGCTAACCTACGTACAACAAAGTAATTAAACAGTAATTAAACTAAAGAATCAATGTCTGTTAAAGGCAGAGCAAATGAATAGAGGTGAGCCTATGGAGAATCCAGGGTACAAAGTAGGCTCATCATCAAACTTCAGATGATCCTTCAGGGATCTCTGGAGCTATACAAATGCCCACAGTTTTCCTAAATAGAGCTCAAATAGCTCCGTGTTTATAATATTGCATCATTTTATCAACTTATCTGGATACTTCTATGAAGGGCATGAATTTGATAAAGGGACACCTGTTTACCTAAGGTGACACCCTTGTCTCTTTGAAGGTACAAAGAGGTGAAGTTTACTTGCTGGAAGCTCTTGCAGTCACTAGAACCAATATTTTATAGAAGGAGAATACAGGAATTGCATGCCTTGCATATCACACATTTACAAAACAGAGTTAACTAACTGAGCTTTTAAATAGGGCCTAAATCTTTTATAACTTCTGCTGACCAGCACCAATTTGTAATGTCAGAGACATAGCTGTCTATGTCCTGTTTCGGACATCAAAGCCCCAGTTGGCAGCAATCTGTATGATAAAACAATTCGAAGAGTGTTCCTTATTCCAGAAAACGACCCTCATTATAGCCTACAGACTGATGGAGGCAGCTTCAAGGTTATCACTAAATAACAAGGATCTTCTGCCCTTAGCTGTGCATTTTTATATTTATTTAAGTGACAAAAACACATGTAAGACTTGGAGATACAAGTCAAAAATGTATTTTCTTAGGAACTTTGATCTGCCCTCACAGAATGCAAATAATCCAACTTACCAACTCAAAGCAACACATCATTTCACTTCCTTCCTACCAACAGCAATTTCCAAAAGCTCTGTGATAGCCTTAACTTTAGCAAGGGTCCTCATCACATTGACTGCTCAATAGTGAAAATCTCTGTGCATATTGTCTGTGAGATCTACCATCTTATAGTGACCTTTACTGTCAGATAATTAAGTGTATTTATCCAAAGCTGAATTTATGCAGAGGGCATTACTTTATTTTAAAACTCCATTCATTGTTCATTCACTTCAAAATTCATTCCATAATATATTTTTTAAATACTGTAAGAAAAAAAAGCCACTCATGTCTCATGCATTACATTTCTCATTGTGCAATCAGATAATACTTGATTATGGTTTAGGGCCAATGATTTATTATGGCTTATCATCATGGCCTTCCCAATTTCAATACACTTTTTATTTGTTATATGACACCATACTGGACGTACTAGGGATTCAAACATGAATGCTACACAGAACACGGATATTTATTAAACTGATGCATGGAATCAGTCTTGGGTTTTTAGAGAAGAGATAAGATCAAATAGTTATTAGCTAAGTGGAGGTTCTATTCATGTTGATTGAAGGGTTAGTAACGGCTCAATGCTGCAGATAACATCAGTGTTTGCCTTTAAAGACTACATGTGATTTATTTATAGTAGTATGTACTTATTTATGACTCTAGACTTCACAGTAAATACTGCTCATACAGTAACGTAAATACAGGGACACCAAAAGAATGATAACACAAATTATGTGCATTTCCATTAACCATACAGAGCTAAAACTTTTATTGATTAATATCTGCATGAAGCCAGGTGTGGTGGCACACACCTTGAATCTCAGCACTTTCGGAGGCAGAGGCAGGCGGATTTCTGAGTTCGAGGCTAGCCTGGTCTACAAAGTGAGTTCCAGGACAGCCAGGGCTATACAGAGAAACACTGTCTCGAAAAACAAAAAACAAAACAACAACAACAAAAAATTTGCCTGCCTGGTAAAACTTACTAAAATCAGATAACTGGTGATCTTGGCTGAAGGCTTAGTTTTGAATGAGGGATACAGCCATTCTCTTTATTACGATCTTAGTATTTTATAATGATTATCCTGCTCTTCTCTTTCATGATCCATATGTGTTTGGGTATATAAGTAGAAATTATATTTTTATTTCTAAATGTAACAGATCTAGGTTTTCCACAAACAGTATCTACTATATTTTCTTTTTCTCTTTGTATCTTTGTCTCTCTGTCTCTCTGCCCCTGTCTGTCTGTCTGTCTCTGACTCTTCTCTATCTCTGTCTCTGTCTGTCTCTGTCTCTGTCTCTGTCTCTCTGTCTCTGTCTTTGTCTGTCTCTGTCTCTGTCTCTGTCTCTGTCTCTCTCTCTCTCTCTCTCTCTCTCTCTCTCACACACACACACACACACACACACACACACACACTAACCCTGAAACTTGTATATGTGATGTTAAAATTTACCAGACAACCTGGTAATTGTGAAATGAAGTTTTTCTTTTACATCTTGAGTTAAAAGTCAGTCAAATAGAAGTAGCAACTTTTCCTCAAATGCAAGTGTAGAATGAGAAGTCAGGTGAATAATCTCTAATTACTATTGGCTTTCCTTGTTGCCCTTCTCAATTTATACATTTATTTCTTGAAGCTTCCAAGTTGGAATGTTGATGATATACATACAAAATACATTCAGTTCCCTGTAATTTTAGAGTGATTTTTTTTCATCATAACAAGCAGATAACACAGGCAATATCCTCTTAATTGTACATATAAAAAAGCAGAGATGTTGAAAAGTCATGAAGAAATTCATTGTCAACCTCAGGTTCCCTGCAAAGCTTGAATAGGAACTGGACTTCTAGCTTCATTTTCTGTGTACTTTGGTGGTTTTTAGATGTAAAACCAGCCAATTTTCTTCTAACTTTTGAATAATATCTGGTGAATCATCTCACCTGAATGAACTATTGTTTAAACGCTGTTAGTTGCTGGCAGTGGGCCTGACCTGAAGTGCTGACATACGGGAATTAAAAACCTTTTTGCTCCTTGCACAAAATTTTATTTCTTCCAGCAGTGTATCTTGAAGGTAGCTGCAGGATGGTGTTAATATGTTCAAGAGGAAAGACCTAGAAAGGTAACAAATGGAGGTGTGAAATTCAGCAGCTGCTGATATAAAGTAAGACCCATTGGTTCCAACGTGCTCTGAGACAAGAGAAAGCACTGTGACTCACTCAGAGTGTTTGCCACTGTACAACTGATGAATCACCCCAGGGGCAAGGTGTAACATGCCAGTTTAAATTCTATACTTCAAATCTGACTTTTCCTCACCCCCCCCCAAAAGTCACTAGGTTCAAAGATCATTCTATATTTTTAATCATTTCACATGAACAATAATCAAATTCCAATTAAAAACCATCACACATCACTTTAATTATCAATTTAAAGATTGTTTTGTAAAATAGTATATATTTTTATATTATATAATTTTCTCATGAAAAGCCAAACAATAACCACAAAAGATGTCAAAAAAAACTGACTAGGACAGTAATTTGCTTTAAAAAATATGTTGCACATGTGTACAATAATCAGAAGTAATCCAAAATAAATACATGAAATCAAAATTCAAATGCAGAATTTTAGAATACAGTATATGGTAAGAAGATGATTGAAGTACTAGAAAATATATCTTAAATATGAGAAGCTGATATCTGATTAATTGGAGAAAAGACCTACTTTCAGGCAATAGATTTCCATTCAATTCTGCTTTTCACCAGAACTGTTAGCTGTTATTCAGAACAAAAGAAGACTGAATATCACTCTATGAAAAAAAAAAAAAATCCTAAGTCTGTTGAGTGTCCTTACCAGGGAGAGATAGGGAGAGATAGTTCATTAAATGTTCCACTACAAAAATGACTGCAAGCTTCATTTCCAATCCGAGTATAAAGATAAGTGTGCTCTGCTGGGCGTGGTGGTGCAAGCCTTTAATCCCAGCACTTGGGAGGCAGAGGCAGGCGGATATCTGAGTTCGAGGCCAGCCTGGTCTACAAAGCGAGTTTCAGGCCAGCCAGGACTATACAGAGAAACCCTGTCTCGGGGAAAAAAAAAAAAAAGATGCGTGTGCTCTAAAATGTCTAAGAGTAAATACAGAACAAAAAAGCCAGAAGGCTATAATGTTAAGGGTATGTATGTAATAGACTTCCAATGAATTATCTCAGAAATATCCCAAGAGGCAATGAGGAGCATTTGGGTAGACTTTGAAGTTCCTTTCAGTCATCCATGCCTTTTGATCCATGTTTAAGAATGTGTGAGAAGTCACTATAGTTGACTTCCCCTCTTTGTCAACATGATCTTCCCTGTGCAGCTAGCTCATCGACTTCCCCATTTGTAAACTCATCACTTGTGGTAGCCAGCAGATTTTTCAGGTGTTCTTCCTGGATGGTACCAACAGCTTCTTCATCATAGCAGGCAAATACATTTCTGATAATATCTTCAGAATCTAGACTCTTCAACTTCTGGCTGATTACAGGGAGGTATATGATGAAATCAATGGGACCTAGAGTCTCACTCATCACAACATCCAGATATTCTTCAGTTGGAATTCCCCCAGTGAGGGGAGCAATTCTTCCTTGTAGATGCAGCCATCCCTGTCACAGTCAGTCATGTGGAAGCCCTTTTTGAATTTCTGAACGCGTGTTTTGTGAAGCAGAGCAAACACAGTGGCTGTGGTACACTGAGGTAGTTCTTAGTAGCCTTGGTCCTTGCCCTATGCTCCATATGTTTAAATCACATCATAATCATGAATATCAAACTCTCTCACTGAAGCACTTTCTGCTATACTCACTGTTAACCCAAAAGCCTTTGTAAGAACCTCCACCAAAAAGCTAGTCAAATTAGTTGGAAGCCTCGTCACTGTGAGCTATTCATGCCCCTGTGATTAAACTCCCCAAAGTATCTCTAATAAATTGAAAGTTCACTAATTAAAGGGACTGGATGGAAGAAAAAAAAACATGAAAATGGGAAAAGTAGTCTAGATATATAACAGGTGGGAGTAAAAACAATATCTATGGAAAAAGGGGATATAGGTAAAACAGACATAAGCCACAGGATAAGAGAAAATTAAGTCCTTTTGTTGTTAATTGAAAATAGATTCTTCTGGATTCTGTCTGGCCCAGAGCTCATCATCTGCCACAGGGCTCATAAGGACAAGCCTGTGAGCACAAGTAAAACCACCACTAGTGCTCAGAGTTATATAAACAAATACCACCAGGAGAGAGCTGGTCTCCCAGGAGAGCCAACACACCTGTGAGCACAGGTAAGACCATAACTTATGTTCAAATTCCTGGCCCAAGAGGGACACACCCATAGCCATCAGGACACAGGAATCAAGTAACAGCTAAGGACATTATCCTACTGGTTTCTGTCTGCACCCCAGATCTGACCCTGTACCACAGCTCTTCATACTCAAATTATTTCCTGAGATAACTGGTCACCCAGGAGTTCTGACACAGAAGCTTGCATGATAGAAAAGCCACAGTCAGAGAGAGCAAGACCAGATAACACCAGAGATAACTAGATGGCAAAAGGCAAGGGCAAGAACATAAGTAATAGAAAACAAGGCTACTTGGCATCATCAGAACCCAGTTCTTCCACCAAAGCAAGCTCTGGATACCCCAGCACACCAGAAAAGCAAAACTCTGATTCAAAATCACATTTTATGATGATGATAGAGGATTTTAAGAAGGACATGAAGAGCTGGGTAGTGGTGGTACACACCTTTAATCACAGCACTTGGAAGACAGAGGAAGACAGATTTCTGAGTTCGAGGCCAGCCTGGTCTACAAAGTAAGTTCCAGGACAGCCAGGGCTACACAGAGAAATTCTGTCTCAAAGAAAACAGACAAACAAACAAACAGGACATAAATAACCCCCTTAAAGAAATACAAGAGAACACAGGTAAACAGGCAGAAGACCTTAAAGAAGAAACACAAAAAGTCCCTTAAAGAGTTACAAGAAAACACAAACAAACAGGTCAAGGAATTGAGCAAAATAATCCAGGATACAAAACTGGAAATAGAAACAATAAAGAAATCACAAAGAGAGACAACCCTGGAGATAGAAAACCTAGGAAAGAGATCAGGAATCATAGATGCAAGCATCACCAAGAGATAGAAGAGAGAATATCAGAGGCAGAAGATACCATGGAAAACATTGACACAACAGTCAAAGAAAACACAAAATACAAAAAGATCCTAACCCAAAACATCCAGGAAATCCATGACACAATGAGAAGACCAAACCTAAAGATAATAGGTATAGAAGAGAGTGAAGATTCCCAAATTAAAGGGCCAGTAAATATCTTCTACAAAATTATAGAAGAAAACTTCCCCAACCAAAAGAAAGAGATGCTCATGAGCATACAAGAAGCCTACAGAACTCCAAACAGATAGGACCAGAAAAGAAATACCTCTCATCACATAATAGTCAAAACACAAAATGAACAAAACAAAAAAGAATATTAAAAGCAGTAAGGGGAAAAGGTCAAGTAACATATAAAGGTAGACAACCCCATAGGAAGAACAACAGTATCAACAACCAGATCTCCCAGAGTTTCCATGAACTAAGTCACCAACCAAGAGCACACATTCCTCCAGCTTCATATTTATCAGAGGTTAGCCTTGTCAGGCATCAATGGGAGGAGAGGTCCTGGGCCCTCTGAAGGCTAGATTGATGCCCCAGTGTAGGGGAATTAAGGGCAGGGAGGTGAGAATGGGTGGGTGGTTGGAAGAACACCCTCATAGAAGCAGGGGGAGGGGCAATGGGATAGGGGGTTTCCAGGAGGCAGTAAACTGGGTAAGGGGAAACACTTGAAATGTAAATAAAAATTAAAAGCAAAACAAAACAAAACAACAACAAAGAAAATAGATTCTTACAATATATTCCAACCACAGTTTCTCCTCTCTTCTCTTCTCTTCTCTTCTCTTCTCTTCTCTTCTCTTCTCTTCTCTTCTCTTCTCTTCTCTTCTCTTCTCTTCTCTTCTCTTCTCTTCTCTTTTCTCTTCTCTTCTCTTCTCTCAACTCCCTACCACCACCTCCCTTCACCTGAAATCCACTCCCCTTCCATCTTCCATCAGAATAGGACAGGACTCTAAGATAACAAATACAAAAAAACAAAATACAATAAGACAAGGCAAAAGCCCTCACATGGAAGCTGTAAGAAGGAATCCAAGAGGATTGGAGAAGACTTCCAAGAGCACATAAAATAACCAGAGATACATCTACTCCCAGAGTGAGGAGTCCATGAAAATACCAAGCTAACTGCCACAACATATATCCAGAGGAGCTGGTGAAGACCCATGCAAGCCATGTGCTTGTAGCTTCTGTCTCTGGGAGTCCATAGATTAGTTTACTGACTTGGTCATGTTCTTCTGGTGTCCTCCATCCACTCTGACTCCTACAATCTTTCTGCCCCCTCTTCCATAGGATTCCCCAAACTCCTAGGGGAGGCACCTGATGGGGAACTCCAGTTTAGATTCTCTCTATATATAATGTCCGGCTATGGGTCTTTGTATCCTCTTCCATCTGCTTCTAGAAGATGACTATCTGATCATGACTCAACAAGGCACAGATCTATGAGTATAGAGAATCTCTCTCTCCTTTCTTTTCTTCTTCTTCTTCTTCTTCTTCTTCTTCTTCTTCTTCTTCTTCTTCTTCTTCTTCTTCTTCTTCTTCTTCTTCTTCTTCTCTTTCCTTTCCTTCCTTTGTTTAATTCTCTTCTTTTGACAAGATGCATTTGGTTTTGCCATAGTTCTCTGGTTTATCCAGTACCCAGTTACAGGGCAACCGACCAGTATCAGGAATGGGTTTTCCATACGTGAGTGTGCCTCAAGATAAACCAGACATTGGATATTCTCACAAGTTCTAAGCCACATTGCCCTAGCACATATTTCAGGCAACAGATTGTTGGCCAAAGATTTATTGCTGAGTTGGGGTCCACATTTCTCTTTCTGTAGCCTGTAGAATGCCTTCCTGTACCAAAGAGACAAGAATGTAGGAAAGAAGGCTCTATAAAGGCACCAACTAATCTTCTATATACTCAATGAGTTATGTGGATGATGTCCTCAGCAATGAGACACAGCTGTGAGTTTTCAGAGAACACTCATATTTCCTAACATCAACCTGAGTTGTTTGTGGATCTCTACAGGACTCTGTTGACCAACAACTCAACCAAGAACAACCTATTGTCTTGCCTAGCTAAAAAAAAAAAAAAAAAAAAAAGCCAGTTGAGACACTGTATCACCCATTACTAGTAGTCTTATTCTTCTTATTTTGTTACTGTTGTTGGCAGTGAATGTGGTGATGGACGTGGTGGTGTGTGTGTTTGTGTGTACTTCCCTTTTTTTGTTTTGCTGGTATTAAATTATTACTTGTGTCTTCATTGGTGTAGTTAGTTAACATCCTCAAGTTCAAGTTTTTCTTCTAGCACCTAATGTAGAACTGGATTTGTGGATAGGCATTGTTTAAATTTGATTTCATCATCAGGTAATTTATTTTCTCTATCTGTGGTGATTAAAAGTTTTGCTGGGTATTGTAGTCTGGTGTGGCATCTGTGTTCTCTTAGAGTCTGTAGCACATCAGTCTAGGCCCTTCTGTCTTT
This sequence comes from Mus minutoides, assembly GCA_902729485.2. NCBI lineage: Eukaryota > Metazoa > Chordata > Mammalia > Rodentia > Muridae > Mus > Mus minutoides. Next base: position 622,960 of record LR750227.1, on the reverse strand, counting down.
TATAGTTTCCATTGAAAAGTCAGGTGTAATTCTAATAGTTTCGCCTTTATGTGTTACTTGGGCTTTTCCCATTGAAGACTTTTAATGTTCTTTCTTTGTTCTATATTTTTAACATTTTGATTATTATGTGGTGAGGAGACTTTCTTTTCTGGTCCAATACAATCTATTTTGTGTATGCTTCTGATAATTTTATAGATATCTTCCTCTTTAGATTAGGGGAAATTTATTTCATGATTTCATTGGCTTTCTGGGACTTTGAGCAAGAATTCTTCTTCTTCTCCTATTCCTGTGATTCTTAAGTTTGATCTCTTCATTGTATCCCAGGTTTTTTAGATTTAACATTGTCATTGACTATATATCCATTCTTCTTTGGTATTTTCAATGCCTGAGATGCTCTCTTCTGTCTCTTGTATTTTGTTGATTTACCTTGCCTCTGTAGTTCCTGTTAAAATTCCTATATTTTTCATTTCCAGATTTCCTACAGTTTATGTTTTCTTTATTTTTCTCTTTCCATTTTCAAGTCTTGAACAGTTTTTTTCTTTTTTTTTCTCTTTATTATTTTCTTCATTTACATTTCAAATGTTATCCAGAAATTTCCCCTTACCCTCCCGCATCCCCGCCCTGCTCCCCTACCCACCCCCTCCCACGTAATGGCCCTGGCGTTCCCCTGTACTGGGGCATATAAAGTCTGTATGACCAAGGGGCATCTCCTCCCAATGATGGCCAACCAGGTCATCTTCTTCCATATATGCAGCTGGAGACATGAGCGCAGGGGGAACTAGTTAGTTCATGTTATTCTTCCACCTATAGGGTTGAAGACCCCTTCAGCTCCTTGGGTACTTTCTCTAGCTCCTTCCTTGGGAGTCCTGTGTTCCAACTAATAACTGACTGTGAGCAACCACTTTCGTGTTTGCCAGGCACTGGTATAGCCTCCCATGAGACAGCTATATCAGGTCCCTTTCAGCATTATCTTGCTGGCATATGCTATAGTGTTTATTTTGGTGGCTGATTATGGGAAGGATCCCTGGCAGCNTTCTACTGTTTGTTTATTTTCTTGGCTTTCTCTAAGGGATTTATTAATTTCCTCTTTAAGGAACTTCACTATCTTTATATAGTTGATTTTAAGGTCTTTTTCTTGTGCTTCAGCTATATGGGAATATTAGGGGCCTGCTGCAGTAGGATGACTGGGCTTTGGTGGAGACATATTGTCCTGCCTGTTATTGATCATGTTCCTATGTAGGCATCTCATCTGGTATGGGGTGATTACAGGCTTAGCTGATGCTTTCTGGATTTGTCTTTGTTGGATGGGTGTTCCTTGTTTTCTAATTCATGTCTGGATTTTCAGAAAATAGGTGAGCTATCACTTGTCTAATTCATTAGCATGCTAGCTTGGTATGTTCACAGGGAATGTCTGCTGGTGCTGGAGGCTGAGATGTAGTGACAAATCAGGGGAGGGAGGCTAGGAGGAGATGATATGTGGGATCCACAGTAGAAGTGTACCAGGAGATCCAAGGTTGCATTGCTGTTGGGTTGCAGAACTAGAAAGGAGCCTGAGGGATCGGCTGTCCTAGGGGAACAGTGAGAGTGAAGAAATCTACAGGCAGGCTACCTAGTCTTCTGGCCTCTGTGTCCTGTAGTTGAGCAGGGGGTATTGTCAGGTAGAACACATGGAGATTATGGAGAGTGAGGACATGAGGTCAGGGTCTGTGGGGTTCATAAAAGGTATGGAGAGGGGGTAAGAGAGGCAGAAGTTAATGTTCTGTTGAAGAGCAAGAGCAACCTAGAGAAACAGGGAGCTAAAATATAGTCTAAAAATGTTTTCAGGAGAAAACAAATTGAAAACATCCTCATGAAAACTTGAGATTTTGCATGATTGTGTCACTTCATAGGATAATATTGTGATATGTTCATTACCTTCATCAAAATATGAAGAGATCAATGCTGTGAGTGTAGACTTACCATAACTCATAGCACTTAAGTGTTAAAGGGTGATAAGTGTCATGATTTAATTTAAAGGGCATGTGAGAATATATTTCTAATCTTTGCCTTCTCTGATACATGGCTAGTGACCAGTGAAGGCTTTTCTGGAATTACCCCTAAGAAATAATGCATTAATAAAAAATCCTGTGTATGGTATGATTTCAGCAGTATTAAATCCAGCGAATAGTACTGTCTTCTAGTCTAAATTTGACATCTATTTTATTCAACTAATATGCAAGTATCTGTGTTTCTATAACAGTAATCACTCACATTTTAAGCCTTTGACAGTGTCATTGTTATATTCATTTAAACAAGGTACTTTTGTCCAGATTCACATTTTTCTTAGCTAGAAAGTACAGTTTTTGACTTCTTTGTAATATTTGTGGCAACCTAGCTATATCCTGACCCACTAAATGATAGAAAAATATTTTTACTTTTTATTTGCCCACTACTTTCTAAATTGTATCGCCAAAGGGAGCAGCTGCTGTGAATACAAGGGAAGCCTGTGTCAACAATGGTGAAGAGTCCCTGATGTTACTACCTTGTAAATAGGTACAGGCTACCTTAGTTTAGCTGCTTAACTAATGCAGAACTCCAGAGAGCAAGAATTATGGAATAGCTTGTTGGTTCACTACTTCTTCATCTTCCAATTTAGTTTTAGTGTCATTTTACCCAACAAGAATAATTTATACCAACAGGCATTCCTTTCCCATGTAGAAACTTCATCTATAATTTGGTGTCCATGAATACAGCCAGAGAGGCAAACAAAACCATTGTTGACAGGGGCTGAGTTCAGAATATGGCATTCAGAAAGGAAATGGAATTGATGACACCAAAATTTCACTGGAAATGGAGAAGAAAGGCCTCAACTGAGAGTGGCCTTATATGGAGTTACTAGCTCTAAGTGGGACCACTCTCGGGACCATGTGTACGGAAGGCTAACAAAAACATGTTAGAAAATACAAAATGTGTAATGTATGCTGGAAGCCAAAAAGAAATTCTCGCAGGCTAGAAACCTTAGTCTATTTCACACAGATCAGGCCTTTCATCAGGAACATAGACAGTTCTTTCAATTATAATCGTCATCTACAGGTTGAATAAAAATAAGGTAGAGAAAGAAGCAAAAGAAACAAACAACGAACAGAAAGAAATATCTGAGAGTTGCTGTTAGTTGGAAATTCATTTTCTCCTCATTTATGTGAATCCTCACCATGACACTTCCACCCCCACCCCAATTCCAATTGTGGGTTATGGAAATCCAAGAGACTATCAAAACAGTATAGGCTGAAACATACTTCTAGCGCTTGAGATATTTCAATGCAGTTCGGACAATGAATTTTTGCAGTGAAAGAGAATTCTCCACTGTGAAACTGGTATAGGAAAACAGGTAATACTACTCATCAATAATGATATGTAATTCATTACCATACTAAAAAGCTCCAATGTCAACATCTCTTTTCAAAGCATTGCGAGATATATGTAGAATTGAACTGCAAACAAAATAATTTCTACCTGCATCATAGGCTGCTCTATCCCTCCATCCTCACTCACTCTCCCTGAAAGCATCTGCTGTTGACAAAGCTTGCCAAAATGTCACTGCCAGATTTTGCTGGACATGGGCTCTGATCATTTCCAAATGACATAAAATCAGCTGGGGGATTTAGGCTTTAAGTAATCATTAACCATCATCCATGCATTGACTGGGTGGAAACTATAATATTCTTAATCTGCCTGATCTGAAAGATCAAGCTGTGCCACATGCTGCTGCTGCTACTAAGGATTTGATCCTAGCTACAAGGACTACATCAAAACAGCAGCTTTGCCCTTAAAGCCACCACGTTTCCTTTGCAGGGTGAGGATGAGAAGCACCCATATGAATGTGTTCTACATTTTAATACAATGACACCAATGCTGCTTATTATTCACGGGAATGAAAGCTAAGAGCAGACACTCACACTACTTCAGTGAGGTTAAACAAAAAGAAACATAAAATGATTGTTTCAGTGTAGAACTCAAGATTCTATTTATCTTCTAATAAAATATATATATTTAGATACTAAGCTTACCAGGGAAAACATTTTCCAAATATCTCCCAATATGCTCTCCAGTATATACAAAAGGACTCTTAAGCAGAAATATGAATTTACTCATAATTATTATTTCAGTAGCTATTGGTGGCAACGTGTTTAAGTACCTATGTGCCTAGACCTCCAGAATTTATAACTAAAGACATAATGAATGAGGATTTCTGATTTGCATTAAGGAAGGCAGAAGCTACCACCCCATGCAAACAAATTATGAACTGAAAGAATTGAAAGATCAATAATTCCTTTTAGATTTAGCAACAGACTGAAGTTACAAGGCAAACTTCTACCTGAAAAAAATGGAAGACATGCACTTAGATACAGAAAATCTGAGCTCATCAGTTTAAAAAGCTAGAGGCAGATATTTCCACAGGAGCTAGCGTAACCACACTGGTGTATTTATTCAAATAAGTTGGCATTTATGTCCAAGTAAAAAACTGCACATGGATTACTCATAAATGCCCAAACTCAAAAGCAGATCAGAGGGTCTTCAGAACTTGAGTGTAAAACTACATCTGGATGCAGATAGACAGTGGACATTTATTTAGTTTTTTTAAAGGACTGTGAGAACAAGCCCTGAAACATATAAATGAAAAAAGCTAACTTGAAAAGACTAGCTATAGGGCGATGCCAACTACATGAATTTCTGGGAAATATAAACCTATAGAAACAAGACAAAGACTATTGGTTGCCAGGCATAAGGAAGACAGGAAGGAGCACACTGGGTTTTAGGGGAGTGAAACAATTGCTCATCTGTTGTTTCATACTTATTTCTTATTGCTGTAACTGGATACCTGTTACGATCAATTTAAAAATGGAAAAAAATCATGTTTGGATCATGGTTCACGCAGATATGTAAAGACATGGCAGTAAGGTGTGTTATCAGGAAGGAGAGAGAGAGAAAGCACATGAGAGAGAGAGAGCGAGTGAGAGACAGAGAAAAAGAGAGAGAGAGAGAAAGAGAGAGAGAGAAAGAGAGAGAGAGAGAGAGAGAGAGAGAATATTCGCATCACTTTCTACTCTTTATTCATGGAATATTCAGGGTTGGTATTCCTTCCATAGTTAAATGGCTTGGTATTCCTTCTTTAGTTACTCTTCTCTGGAAACATTCAGACATACTTAGAGTTGTGATTCTCAGGAAGCTCCAAATTCGATAAGCTTTTGATGACCATTGACCATCACAAGCTGAGTCCTTAACAGCTTGCCACTTTTACATTATAACATTCTACCTCTGTCTTCTAGGGATCACGGCTGGTCATCTCACAACACACAATGCATTTAGTTAATCAGCAGGAATCTTCAGAAGTTTTTAGAGTTCCAACTGTGTTCAAAAGTTCAACATCCATGGTGTCTTTTGAAACCTAAGGAAAATTTTTAACTCTGACCTCTCCGAAAATATTGCATACTTCCAATACACAATACAGAAAATACAACTTACGCACTTCCAAATTACAATAGAATTAAAATTCTTATTCTAAAATGGGGCAAAATGCACACAGCCTGAAAAGATAAGTCAAAAAGCAAGACCAAGACTCAGCAAGGAAAATGCCCATTTCTTCAGCATCATGTCCCAGCATCTGGGGTTCTTTTTGACATTACCTCTGCTACAGCATCCTTGGGCAACCCTGCCCCTCCAGTCATTGTGCATGAAGAACACATAGTTTCTTTCTTGGGACAGCTCTACATTGTGTTTGCAACTTTCCTTGATAGACTTTCTGTGGTCATGGCATACTCAATGTCATGTAGAAATCATTGAGCATTCCTCCTCCACAGACTTATTCAATGGCCTCTCAGAGCCTCCATGCAGTAAGCTCAGAACTGCTGTATAGTACCTGTCACCAGTGACTTTTTGGAACTTTAATGCAAGCTCCTATAGCCTTGTAACCCTTGCAATTTGAATGCCTGCAATGCCAATCCCTGCTACCAGTTCTAGTCTGGCCCCTTTTACCATATCTGTAGGAACTTCTGTATAACTTGTTAGTATGCCAGAAAAAAACACATACTTACTTACACAGTTTTTGTTTGTTTGTTTGTTTGTTTGTTTTGTTTGTTTTAGCATGGAACTCCTACTGCAGAATTCTGAATTCATGCTCTCTTCTTTTGAATCAATTTCACTTTCAAAAGTTTGACAATTCAACAGGCCTTGTCCTGATGCATCATTCCTATTGGCTAAATAAAGAACAAGAGGTGTTTCTTTGTTTTATTTTTAATGAATTTATTTATTTGTTCATATCCCAAATGTTGTCCCCTCTTGGTCCCTCCCTTACTGAGTCCCTTCCCCTATCTCCCCTCCCCTTCTCCTATGAGAGGGAGGGATCCCCTGGGTATTTCCTTCCATACTCTGGCACATCAAATAATAAGGTGTTTCTTTAATGGAACAAATCTTTATAACAGTCACAGCTGCTATCTGGGCACCCACCTTGTCTGTATTTTTTAACTTGATCACATTCATTTCTTTAAGAACTGCACAGATTTTTATCTTTCTACTCTGCCATTGCAGAGCAGATGAAGTGCAATGAGCAGTAATGATGCCCCACAGCCTGGATGTACTATCTCCTGAAATTTCTTCCACCAACTAACTCAGGAAGAAGAGTGTGATACTCAGGTGAGGTCTCCATTTTCTTCATTCTGGACACTCAGCCTATAGCATGGTGCTGCTCCCATTCAGAATGGTTCTTCCTGGAGTTAAACCTCCCTGGGGAAACCAAAACCTATACCTTCTGAGTGACTTGAAAATCAGTAGAGTGATTAATCAACACAGCATGATATTATAATGCATCCTATCATTATACGTTTGTCAAATCAATAGAAAGTGCGATATGAAGAATGAATCCAGATAGATACTACTATTTAGGGAATTAATCATGTCATTATGACTCCATAGTAATAAATGTACCACTTTGAATAGAATGCCCACAGTGGATGATGTTTTGAGGATATGGCAATAAGGTAGAAGGGAACATTCTCCTTTTCTCTCCATTTTTTTCTATAAATTAAAAAAAAAACCCTGTTCTAAAAATGAAGTTTATAATTATAGCAATATGAGTCTTTCACTGTTCCAGTATCTTAGATTTTCATAGTAACTACAAAAGATGCCTGTTATAAACTTCTACAAGTTTTGATGTGTTTACCTGCCTAGAAGCTGGCTGTAAGTTCTAAAGTAGGAAAACACAAAATACCCGGGGACATCTCAGTGTTGCCCAATCAATCAAAAACATGAGAAACACACTAGCCAGAGGTGCCAGATTGAGATCTTCTCAGGATGTGATTATTTTAAAGAATATAAAATAATTGGAGTATAACCAGCATGGTCTCTTCATCCACTCATTGTTGTAAGTATCAGTTAGAGGAAATGAACTTAAGATCACAGCTGCCCTCCATAGCAGGGCTTCTGAATGTGTGGTCCTGAACATGGGCAAGCTACATACCAAGATGGTAGTGCTCTATTCTTAGTTGAGTGTTTCCTGTTGATATCTTGAAATTCTGAATCATTTTATTACTGAATTTGTGTCTTGTTGGTGATAAGACAACAGAACCTTTGTTTAAACAGAAGAATAGACATTTCAGGCTGGCATATTGTTATAGGATGTTTTATTTGCATATGGTTTCCACATTGTCCATGAGTGAAGAACTCCAGTATATGCAATGTATAGATTCAGAGAGACACAAATTAAAATGAGAAGTGTATTAAATTTTATATCATTTAGTAGTATAAGGTAAGGTAAAGTAAATTAAAGAATACAAGCAAACAAAGAATGGCACACATAGAAATGGAGATACAGGGCAGTATCAAGTTTTCTTTTTCAGTCTTGCCTTAACTCATGCATATCCAGAACTGGAAACAAGGGAGTTAGACTATTTTTGTTCACTGTTTTCTACTTTTCTTGCTAAGAAGGAGCCATATACACTTACAAACTAGGAAATGTAAATTGTATAATTCTGCTATCCCACATAGATAGCAGATCTAATATTTCCATTTAAAATGGACTACTTAAAATATAAAGAAAAAAATTAACCTAATGCTAATAATTCATTTAAATTTTATTTACTTAGAGTGGCAGTGACAAAAACACCATGGAAAAGGAAAACGACCACCTTCAATTTGTCCTTTTAATGGGTGTCCCTGTTCTTCAAACCAAGGACATCACATTTTAAGGTTTCACTAAGCTTCAGAAATCATGTACCTACCTTGAGTTATAGCTTTGTTATATTTGTCACTGAGAATACCTACTGAATCTCTTTGAATCTCCTTCTCCACAAATGGAAATAATGCAATACCTGCTACATAACATCTATACACAGATCAAAGGCATAGACAATTGGCTCGAAGCCAAGACAATAATAATTAATGTATTCTATTGAGAATGAGAGAGAGAGAGAGAGAGAGAGAGAGAGAGAGAGAGAGAGAGAGAGAGAGAGAGAGAGAACATGATTTAACAAACATTCTTATGGTAGTTAAATGCTTATCTACAAGGAGGTTGGTAGGCAAGACACCAAAGGAAGAGTTACTTGGGTGTGGTCTTGAGACTAAAGACAACACAGAAGGAGAATTCCCTTTTACTCTGGGAACCTTTGTCATTTCTCTTAAATCTGTCAATTAAATGAATGAGGCCCACTTGAGTATGGTGGCTGGTCTAGTTTACTTGGTTTGACTGTTAGGTACACATAAAATAATTCCTTCACTGTGTTTTACTAACTGGTATTTGATCAACAACTTGTACTGTAGCCTAGCCAAGTGACACGTAAAATGTGTTAATAATGGGTTTATACCCATAATTAGATAAAATTATTTTAAACAGTATCATAGTCATTACACCTGGAATCTCAAATAGAATATAACAAATTTACTAAATTGAGTGGTTTTTAAGGGAAATAAAAATATTCCCAAGAAGCGTTATACTTACCCTGACTCATAAAATAACTCTAAAAATTTTTAGCAGACTACCAGGAATACAAAGGAAAGGTTAAAGTCTGATAAAAAGACTAAACTCTTTTCCTGGGAACAAACCCAGTCAGCTGTAGATAACATCATTTCTGTTACATGCTAACATAAATCATTTTCTTCCACAAAATGCTTCCAGCGGACTTTCTTATTTTACCAGATTGATGTTGCAAATATTATGAAGGTCTCTTGGTTCTACTACTCTTGAAGGAATGGATTCAGCCAAGAGACATAAACAGTTTGAACAGAAGCATAATAATCAAATACTTTAAAGAGATATTTGAACAGCCTGCCCCAAAGTAGAGACCAGCATAGTGGAGACTGCAACATGGATTTTAAATAACTTTTATGAATATTTATGATGTTAGTGGCATATTTATCAGGTAAAGAAACTCTTATATCCTAAATCACGGTGAATTAGATCTTTCTTTTAGGGTATTTCCTCTTATAATCTCTCCAAAATGGGAGGTGTGTCAAAGACATAACACAAGTGGTGTTACAATGGTATCTGTTCTTTTGAGGATGAACACCTTTTGTTAGCATATATGTGTGGATTAACATAGTGGGGAAATCCTCATTACAGCTTCAGAGGTGATTTAGTTAACAAAGAAGGTGCATTCTGACCAACCTCAGAAACCAAGCAATATTAGCAAGTTTCCTTGGTTAACTAATATCTAACTCCCTGCCTACAAGATCGTCTAAGCTGGCCTTTCTGGACTATGTAGAACATTTCTTGGAAGCTAATTTTTACAATTTAGTCTAGTGCATTAAGGCATATAAGATATAAGAACATGTAAAAGAGAAATAACACCTTGCTTTGTTCCAGCAGGAAGCAGGAATCAAGTGGAAGGGCTTCATGAGAGCTAGCCAGAGCCTGCCAACACTAGCTCCTAGACTAATTTCTTCCCCCAGAGCTCTGTCCTTCCTCTTGTCTGTTTCCTGATCTAATATTCAACTCCCTTTGTTTCTCATTCCAAGTGTCCCTGACCTAGCAGTTTTAATGCTGATATTTTTACATTGCTTTTAACTCATATATTCATTTTCACCATCACTGTTAAAATACTAACCTTTTCAAATTGTGCATCATGGATATCATGTTATCTATCTATCTATCTATCTATCTATCTATCTATCTATCTATCTATCCATCTATCATCTATCTATCTATTTTTGATTGAAGAAGATGAAGGAATTTCTGAAATCCACTTCTTCGATGTATATCAATCACTTTACAGGTCTTTTCCTTTTCACTGAAGGTTCCAGTAAGACACAGGGCATTATGTTTCTATATAAATGGAAAGTTTATATTATCATTTTGCCTTTTCATTTCTGTTTCAACATAGTTCCATAACACCGTAGGACTGATGTGTGACTTGGAGGTACAGTACTTGTCTACCATACTATCCATTTTCCATCCCTGTCAACTTGATTAGGTTAATAAGAACTAGGGCATTAAGGAGTCATGCCCATAAACACTTTCCCAAAGAGAATCAAGTGATTAGGGACCTCACCCTAAATATTGGTGACATCATACCATGGGATAGGGTCTCAGACTGCATGACAAAAGGAAAGCAAAGAATGTGAGCTGAGTGCTTCTGACTGTAGACAGGATGTGATGGGCCATTTCATGTGATGTCTTTGCACTAACCAAAATAATTTCTTCCTTCCTTAAGAAGTTGTTTCTTGTATATTTCTTCAGGCTGAACAAATTATAATGAATAATTTTTAATTAATAAAATCCCCAATCTTGAAATAAATAAATAAACAAGTTCAGACACGTGGACAACACTGAGTACTTTAATAGGTGCTAGAACATCATATAGCCCAGCAAAATTAAATGCATATTACCGAAAAATATTTTGCTATTTTTCTTAGCTATAGCTTGAGATCATAAGTGGACAGTGGATAAGATGAAAAAGGTTCACAGTGTCTGATCAGTGAGTTTGATAAGGACTCCGAGAAGAATAACAAGCAAGAAATAGTTGCAAAGCCAGGAAGGGAAGGTGACAGGCATCTTTGCTCTCAGGTTCCCACATCCCTGTTGGATGACCTGTCAACTTTACAAACACCACTTATAAGGTTAGATTTCCAGCCAAGCGGTGGTGGCGCATGCGCATGCCTTTAATCCCAGCACTCAGGAGGCAGAGGCAGGCAGATTTCTGAGTTCGAGGCTAGCCTGGTCTACAAAGTGAGTTCCAGGACAGCCAGGGATACACAGAGAAACCCTGTCTCGAAAACAAACAAACAAACAAACAAACAAACAAACTGGTTAGCTTTCCATTGGTAGAACAGGGTGCTATGTGCAGAAATTTCATCATATATTCCTAAGTAGAAATAGGTTCTTTTCAAAAGCTCATGCTATTCAAGGTCTTCATGGATAAAGATGACACTTCAGTCATTAGAACATGTATTTTACTGTTTGTAACAAAACTTCATTCCTTTAAATGTCTTTGGGCATTCAGCTACTGATTCTTCCAGTACCTATGAGCAAAGTGCATATATCAACTGGGCTTTGAAATATATACTGTGAGCCAAGGCAAGAATTAATTGTGGTCACAAGGCACTATATAAACTTGAGGTATACATAAGTAATGTTTCTTCTTCAATTCAGTCATTATGTTTTCAGGACAAGCCAGTAGGAAAAATGCAATAGTTCTTTAGTTATTCCTGCTTACAGCCTTATAAAGGAGTTCTACTTTCAGAACAAAAAGTTATATCTGAGTTCTTAGAAGGGTGCAAAGCACTTTGTATGTATATATGAAGGATTTTAATGCATGTGCTTGAAATTTTTAAATTAAATACATGACAAAATGAAGCAAGCCAAAGTAGCTTTTTCCAGCTGTGTATCTTGGGTCAAATGGCATCCCAATATCCTACCTGTTTCTGAATTGCTCAAGTCTCTTCTGTTTTTACTAACTCCACATTTCCTAACCCAAATTCAAGTTGTCGTTCAGTGCCATGTAGCACAGAAAAGAAAGTATGTATTAGTTCCCTGTGGCAGAAAATCTGAATGCTACACCAAGGAAGATTTATAATATTTATTCATAAATGTCCTGCTGCCAATATATGTTGTTGTTTTTGAGAGTGTTGACTCTATTGCATCCTTAGATGTTTGATATTAAACACACAACAATGATTTATGTTATCATTGAAGCAGCACCGAGCTTGGGAAGTAAAGTAAAAAGACTTGTACTTGGGCTCAACCTTTATCTGACCATCACGTTATTTTGAAAATTTAGAGTAATTTTAGAATGTATTAATTCAGATGAATGTAAGATAAAATCGAAAACACTTTAGTTCTATTATAATGACTGTAAATTTAGAGTATTTACCTATGTTCTTACAAGAAAGTAAAATTCATAGAGTTCACATCTGAAGAAAAAACTGATAACAACTGTAGTGAACAGTTTAAATACAAATGACAAAATGGTGACAAATATAATTTTCGGAAAAAAGATAATTTTATACTTTTAGAGAAAAAAGATACTAATATAAAGATATATTTAATGATGTATAATTGAATTGGCTAAGGGTCACATTCTATGAAGGGAGTTTGTCTTACCCAACCACTGCCCATTTGTGGGTTAATGAAAGAACGTTTCTGGAACAGAATATGGTAGGGACACAGACAGGTAGAGATTGTCAAGGAACTATGGAGACATCAGCTTGATGAGAGTTTGTTTTTCATATTATCAGAATATGGATTGAAGTAATAAGTGTAGTTCAAAAATATCTAATAAGGCCTTAAATATTTTCTGGAAGAAAGACTTACTACATGGTCCTGGTGAAAACTGATGAATGTGGACAATTGTATAGTGTTTATTTTGTGCAACCTTCAATTTGACTATGTAGAAAGCATATAATAGCAGAACTAGGCAGAGGAGCCTGGGATGGAATGATGAGTGGAGGAGAGAGAGACTCTGGAAATTCACATAATATACACACTTAAATCAGAGATATTGTTTCCTAATAGCGAACATACAGTTAGTAGAACAGCTTATGATACAGAAATATCACTTGGATTTCTATCCAATTAAATATTCATATCCTACTTTTCAAGCTATAAGTTCAAGCAAAAAAAGTGGATGGAATTTTTATGTACCTTCTCCTGAGTAATAAAGAAATTCCTATGAGATAGTCTTGGGATCTTGTTAGAGGTGACAAGAGGGACACCCAAGAGGAAGGACAACAGAAAGATCGCAACTCTATGTTTGTCAATTACAGTGTAATTTTCTATACTGAATGGAAGATGACACAGGATGCTTGATCTAAGGATAGGAATGTTGCTTATTTGGGGTCCTGAAGAAGTCAAAATTCTTTGATTCTGGGCTATTGCACCTGACATAATCAATGTAAAGGAGATGGTTCTCTAGGGTTTCCATCACAAAGTGCCAAGATCTAGTTAATCTAAACAAGAGAAGTGTTTTACATGACAGCTTTAGGCACTAGATGTTTGAGACTGAGCTGTAGGCATGGAAGGCTCATTCTGAGATCTCCCCAGGACAATCTGTTCCACATTTATCTCACAGCTTCTGGTAGATCAATGGGAGTTTTTGCCATCTCTTAGCTTCTTGTCCCCTTACACTAAGCTTTGTCTTTAACTTCACATGGCATTCTTGCTGTCTTCCCATCTGTGTCAAATTACCCTTGAATCAGAGTTACAATAATAATGAGTTATTTAGTCCTTCTTAGACAATGGATGATCTTATCTTAATTTGATCATCTATAAACATCCTGTTTCAAAACAGCTTTTCTTCATAGATACTGTCTTAATCATGGTTTCTATTCCTGTAGAAATCATCATGACCAAAATTGGGGATGAAAGGTTTTATTCAGCTTATACTTCCACATTGCTGTTCACCAGCAAAAGAAGTCAGGACTAGAACTCAAGCATGTCAGGAAGCAGGAGCTGATGCATAGGTCATGGACGGATGTTACTTACTGGCTTGCTTTCCCTGGCTTGCTCAGCTTGTTTTCTTATAGAACCCAAGACTACCAGCCCAGGGATGACACCACTCACAATGGGCCCTTCCACCCTTGATCACTAATTGAGAAAATGCCTTACAGCTGGATCTCATGGAGGCATTTCCTCAAGGGAGACTCTTTTCTCTGTGATAACTCCAAATTGTGTCAAGTTGACACACAAAACCAGCCAGTACCAGTACTGAAGGTTAGGGCTGAATGTCCTTTTGGGAGAACACATATAACTTCACCCAATTACATAACACATTACAGACAAAACAGCCAATTCTGAAGCATTTAGAGTAATATATAGATACAGATAAAACTTTCTGTTTCCATCGCAAGTAATTAATTTGTCCACTCAATTTCATTAGTATCCTTTTCCAAATTGAGTGTCATCATTTAAATCATTGCTAAGGAAAAGACTCTGGGTAGAGCAATAACTGTGGGACCATTGCATACATGGAAAGTGTTTGATTTTACAGGGTTAAAAGAAGATCTCACAGGAAGTGACATTAGCTTTTTTTTTTCCAGACATACACAATGACAACCACTTGAGTTATGCTGCTTTCAGTCCCCAAGAGTGCTATGAATTATATGCTGTTTTGTCTAATCACAAAGAGCAAAATGGCTCTGTGTGCATCCCCACATGGCCGCTCTGTGAATACTGTCATAGTTACAGATAAAAGATACAACGTTACTACTGAATGAGCTTCATGATAGCATGTGTTAGTGCTAATAGGAATCTGCTTCACGATAGCATGTGGTAAGAGGAATCTCTGGTGATCGGTTTTCAGAAGCCAAGAAATGACCACCATGGAAAAGCAGTTTGCCAGGGTTATTATCTAAGTAATATAAGTAATTACATGTGAATGTGATCCATAGTGTACTGAGCATAATAGCCATTCTTCCACTCAGACCTTGCATACATGGGTTATTGGCATTTTTCTTTGTACTATCTAGTCAGAAACATGGTTCCTGGTCTCTAACGAGTAAACTCCTCGAATTAACACAAAATAAACAATTCTTTGCTTTCTCACAAAAAAATCGATTTAACTAAATTAACATTATGTGAAATAGCTAGGTTAGTATGGTATGTATGTGTTAATAATAATTTCTTTCATGAGAGTCACTGAATGAAAATGAATGCTCTAGGTTAGCATGAGAGGAGAGTCATTAATAAGTTATTGAGGACAGATATCTACTCTTCCACAATATGCTTTATAGAATAGGTGAAGCAGGAAGGTTATGAATTGTAGCTCCAGGTCAGACATGGATGTGAATCCTGGTTCAGTTTTTCAGTCAATTTGAGAGCTACACACTATTCAAAAATTCAGATGGCATTTTCTTCATAGTGTTGGACAAAGTGCTATAAGCTAGGTTTGCTGGAAGAGTGAAGACCATGAGCAAAATTTCACATAGGGGAGGGGATACTATTATGAAAAGTAATATGCATATGCTACTGAATTGTTTTCTTCTACTAAGTTTGGCATAACAGTAGTTTTAGAAAAGCACTTTTAAAGGCCTGGATTTCTGAGAATTTCTTCATGGATCTTGAATCTATTATTACATTCAGAGACCGAAAGAAAATGACACAGTGCTTTTAGTAAATTTCATACTAGTAGCTTTTGCAGTTTTTAGGTTACAAATTTTCAAGCAAGGTTACCAAAAATTACACTCTGAAAATTTATGTCCAAGTGATTAAGGGATGTCAGGCTAAGGGGCCATCGACGTGTGACAAGTTGGAGATGGAGGGAAAAGTTAAGAAGAGTACTCTGTCAGGCAAGATACCAAACAGGGTCACTACAGGTAGATTGTTCAGGAAAAGTATGGAACACATGTTCTGCTTCAGAGTGGCCTCTATCTAAGGCAAAGGAGATGACTTTCAGTTCTGTACATTAGTCACTCATTGGTTGAGGCAACCAGGAGTGGTGGTAAGAAATGGAAGAAGATCTGAACATAATATTAGGTTGTTCAGTGAAAGTGTAATCCTCTCTGGATTGGAGAAGTAGTCTTCCTCAGGAAGAGTGCACTATCAATCACACTTATAGGTTATCTATGATCAGGCTGCCAAACATACATACAAGTAAACATTATACACACTTGGCAGGGTATATACATATACATATACATATACATATACATATACATATATATATGAATATATAAAATATATATGAATATAAATAAATATATATGAATATATATATATATATATATATATATATATATATATATATATATTCCTAGTGACAGCTTAACTCAAGCAAGGGATGTCAAGTGCATGCATGTACCAACCATCAAAGTAATAAGAGGTGATGAATTTGAAAGAGAGAAAGGGAGGGATTGGAGGGAGGAAAGTGGAAGGAAATGATATAATTATACCATAATCTCAAAAGGTGAAAAAGTTTAAAAACTGCAGCAGAAAACATCATCAATATTTGTGTTACATCCACAGTTAAGTGATTCCAAGACAGCATGCGCATGCACACGTGCACATATGCAGGGACACGTGCACACAGATGAGGATTTCAATTATTCAACTTCTCCACATTTCTACAGATTTTCAACTTCTATTTTGACATCTGAATTGCAAAACTTAAGCCAGGTTCCTAGCATTGCATCTGAGGAAAGGAGCCAGGTTTCCTAAGTCACGTGACTATTCATCTATGTTTCTTTCACTTTGATATGCAAGAGTAATTATAGTGTCCACCAGTCTTGAAAATAATGACAAGTACCACATGGGTATGCAAAGAAAGGTAAGGTTATTAATTAAGACCCTTGGGCAGTATTAACTGCTGTCGTCATAGTACTGTTTATTTCTTAAATAGATGTATGGTTGGATCATCTAGTGTGTATACCGAGTAATTTCTAGGCACTGTGACATTAAACTGTTAATTTAATTTTTAAAGGTATGAAAAAAGGCTGCATTTTTTAAGGCCTGTAATTCACTTATTTTGTTATTGACAAAAATTTAGGTTCTTGAGAGCTTTTGTTCAATTTGAAGTAAAAACGTGATGTATTTGTAATGTATGGTCTTAGTGATAACAACTGCTTCTTGCTTGTCTTATTTTTTTTCCCCCCAAACTATAACAACTTTTTCAGTACTTCAGAAACTAATCATTCTTCCTGCTGCAAGTTGATGCCTTATAGTATTGCAAACCATCACAATACAGTATCTCAAAAAGGGTTCATCATAGCTTTTATTCTACCGTGAGGATGCATTTATCCCAAGTGTACAACATATAACTCTCAGGTTTATTTTAGCTAAATGGGAATGAAAGAAATTCTCAGAAGCCTCTTGATTTATATCATTTCCAGAAAATAGCTTTACAAATGTAGCACTTTTTTTTTTTTCCCCAGTGGCAGCTTAACTCAAGCAAGGGATGTCAAGTATTTCCAAAAGAAACATAGCAACATGGGACTAAAGCCTCAGACTGCCTACTTGATATCCCTTATAGCTTTGTAACATTGAATCTTTCATTTAAATGCTTGATTGATGATTGTTCATTTGTAAGGCAAGGACAGCATTAGAACTGTGTGAAGCATTAAAGAATTGGTATAATATCTACTGACGGAAAAACTTGAACACGAAAAGCAAGAGCACATAACCTATAATAAATGCAAGTTATAAATGCATAAATTATAGCTATGTAGAATTAAAAGAGGAAAATACCTATTTTCTGTGGAACTTGACCATTAATCAATCTTCTTATCATTTAAGCTTAAAGTTTAGCAGTTGTATACATGGTCTTTCCCCTTAAGAATTTAAATACCCCTTGTTATCATCAGTGACTATAATATAGTAAAATTGTATTGCAAAAATAATTTAACAATAAAAATGTGTAACATATTATTTTTTGAAAATATATGCCAGGAAAAGCTATGTGTGTGCTTATGTATTTATGACCACACACAATTTCAAAACAATATGGTCTTTTCAGTTTTGGGTTTAATTTGTATCTCAAATTTGCCATAGAGCTGAGGATGACTTTAAACTTCCGATCCTCCTGCCTTTACCTACTTAGTTTTGGATTACAAGCATGTGGGATCAGTTAAAATTCAACATAAACAAAATTTAAAAACAATGCAATTCATAATTTGGAACTAATACCAATCATCTTCCTCAACTAGGTATATATCACTGATATCTTCCTTTCACAATAAAATTCCCAACATTATTTTTTTTAGAGTGGTTGTATTTATTAAGCAAACAACTGGTATTAATTGACAGACATACAGAGCACCACCCAGGTGTTTGCTGTCATAAGTAGTACAGCAAGCATTCAGTTATATTTTAGGTACATTTCCAAATAAATTCCCCTGGATAGTACTGAAGTACTGGGCTTGATGTATCAAAATTTATCTAAATATTAATAAATAAGCCAAGCAGCATTTTAGAAAATTGGTCTGATTTGTACCTTTATCAACAGTATGTAGAGTCTTCCATTATCACAAAGCTGATTGCATGCTATGTTATGATTACTATCCATTTTGAAACTATGACTACAAGACACTGTCAGTTTTTAATCTCTATTTTTTCCTTCTGTGAATGCACAGTAAAGCTTCTGTTCCTTTATGAGAATTTAATCCAAAAAAAAGATGAATCAATTTCATCAATTTGAACTTTATCAATTCTTTTTGTTACATATATATTGTTTCTATGTGTCCCAGCTTCCACAGTTGCCTTGACGGTGTATTAACAGTTATTTTCCACTTCACACTCTTAAACTCTTACTCAAGTATTGTGGATTCTTTTCTTTTTCCTTTTTTTTTGTACTGCCATCTGCTGAGTCTATGATTATCCTAGTCATGATAGATGGATGGTAAAGAAATATAAATGTGAGGATATTCATATCTGAGTTAGAATAACATTAATATAAAATAATTGTCTCTTTCTCCTCTTATTAGTAGTTGTGCGTGCATCTAACAGGATATTACTAAGGAATCCCTCATTGATTCTCATATTAGAACATATCCCTGGTTCTATTTTTAGTGAGTCACACAAGCAGGGCCTATGTTAGCGTAGAGGCTTAAGGCGTTCACAATGTTTTAAAAACAGCTGTCAGCTTCATGTGAAACACCTGGCAAGAGTGAATAAGTTTGCTTCAATAATTGCAACTTTAGTAAGCAAAATATTAGGGAATATAATCTTTTCTTTAACTATGCTAACACAAAATAATCATGACTGGCTTGTGGCTAAATTGAAGACAAATGTTTAGCTATTTTCTCTGTATATGTTTCTTCAATTTGGGGGTAAAGTATTCATTAGAGTTGTAAAAATAGGACCATTCAATGGGTGGCATTATTAATTATTTGAACTGGGGTTTATCCGAGCTATATGAATTCATCTACTCCCTATTCTTGCTTTTATTTTTGATACTTATAATAAGAGACTTAAATTACATTTTACAAAATGCCTGTCCAGCTTGGCCATACTCTCATAGCAGGGAGTCAAAATAATATTATAATTTTGCAGAATGTAAGGCACACATGAGTAGAATTAAATATTCTAAGAATAATCTAAACCAAAGTCAAAAAAGCAGAGACCAAAGAAAATATCCATAACTTTATGCCAGGTCATCTTTGGGTAATGTACAAAATCTTTAAACTAATAACTAAGTATTTGTATTAAAGGAACTGGGAGTTGGGCAAGGAGGGTGTTCATATTATTCTTTGTGCTTCCCTAAATGAATATATCTGTTCTCATTGTGCACATAAATTACCTATTAGTAACCAAAATGTCAACTGAGGTTGTCTTATTTGGTGGACCAAATAAAGGCTCTTGATTGTTCTATGGTTAATATATTTCCATATTTAAAAACACCAACAAAACGTTTAAATCTCTTTCCTAAGCAGTTTTTCTAGTCATATGAAAAACATAAGGCCCTAAACTGGTTTTGTTTGATTCTAACATTTCAGTCATGAACTCCAAGAATCTAGGAGTCTGTGTATTTCCTCCATTTACCCATTGACCTCAGGAAGGTCATATAACTATCTTTGTTCTCTAATTCAACACCAGTATTATTAGCACAAAAGTAGGTACTATCAGGGAACATAATTTACAATATGATAAAGAACTTTGCACTTTATCAATAGATTTCTTTTCTTTTCTTTTTTTGTTTTTTTTTTTTTTGGTTTTTCGAGACAGGGTTTCTCTGTGTAGTTCCTGCCCAGCTATCAATAGATTTCTACAGATGGAGTTATTAATATTTTTTGTAATCTGATGTATGAAAATGATTTTTTAATTATAGATTTGTTATACTCCCTAAAGTGGTAAGATTGATTGTCATTTTCTTGGCTTGCTGGTCCTGTAAACTTTTTGTTTGTATATGTTCTCTGATACTGTTTTTATTCATATTCAAAACAGAAGAATGGCAGAAGCAGTTGATCAGGACCTCTCCAAGACCAGACATCAAAGAATAAATAGACATGGTAGTTTCTGGAGAAAGCAAGAACTCGTATTACTTATCAATCAGAAGTCCACCATTCTGTACACTTATTTGAGATCTGAGACTATAGCTAGGAGCAATGTCTTAGTTAAGGTTCATGTTCTTACGATGAATAACCAAAACCAAAAGGAAAATTTGAAAGTAAGGGTCTATTTGAACAGGTCCACATTGTAGTCCATCACTGAAGGAAGCTAGGACAAGAATTGAAACAGGGCAAAGTCCTGGAGGCAGGAGCTGATACAGAGGCCATGGAGAAGTGCTGCTTACTGACTTGCTCATCATGACTTGTTCAGCCTGCTTTCTTACAGAACCCAGGACCATCAGCCCAGGGATGGCACCACTTGTAATGGGCTGGGCCCTCCCATATAAATCACTAATTAAGAAATTGCCTTACAGGCAGATCTTATTGAGGTATTTACTCAGCTGAGGTTCCCTCCTTTCTGATAACTCTAGCTTGTCAAGTTGATATAAAACTATTTAGCACAAAAAGCTTGTGTGTGTGTGTGTGTGTGTGTGTGTGTGTGATGTTGTTTTCTCATCAGGTCTGCTCACCATCCAGCTTTGCCAATGAGGAAACAGAAAGACAGGAAGTGGGAAGACAGCTCTTCAACTTTTCTGCTAGTATTGACCCAAGTTGACATTCCCTCACGTTGGCAGTTGGATCCAGCTGTCATCTATTTATTTGATGTTCAGTCAGGAACCAGCCCTATCAGGGCCTTTTGGAGATACTGACCACAGCCTGAGAAGACTGAGTCCCCTTTCCTCCAACTCCTCCTGCCCATTTCATTCCACAGTATATCAGGGATATACTGATATATCCATGCACATATATGGGGGATACTCCCCACCAGCTGCTACATGCAGTGAGCATAACTCAACTTTTCCTTGCCCTTGTTTCTTTTCAGAGAATTGAAATTGTTTTAGCCACGTTCTCTGCTTTGTACCTTCAAACCAAATAAATACATGTATGTTAGATCCCTTCAAATGCATGGTTTGTCCTTGGTTTTCTTTATTGTATCAAAACTGGTACTATAGTAAAGTTTTCTGGGAAGAGTGGGGTTCTTTCTGAGTTACCATTCTGAAGTCAATCCCGACATCCCCTTTAACTAAAGTTCAGTTCGTTTGTCGACCTTTAACATGTGACTTCAAGACTTTCTTCAACTCCTCTTTATCGTTCCCTGAACAAACAAAGGACACTTCAGAGAATTCGGAGTCTAACTTTGTTTGTCAAGGAAGATCTGACCTTAAAAAGTTGGATCTCTTGACACATCTATAGACACACACAAAGTTGTGTAGATTATATTTACTAATTTGGGACATAAGAGTAGCTAAGCATCTGACTCACTTCTAGATGTCTTACAATAGGGAAAATGTGGTGAAGTTTAACAATCTAGAGAAACACTTTCTCATCTTATGCTGTCAGTTAAACTAGAGATTGTATATGATAATATGGCTTACAGGTTCTCAGAGGCTGTGCAAACGCTACTGTTTGCTATCTATTGTTTGGTGGACTGTTGTGAAACTACAATGAAGATGGTCAATGCTACAGTACCCCAAGCAGAAGGGTCTGGAGTGGATGAGCAGTTACCCATTATCACTCCCCAAGAGGCTCTTCTTTCATATACCAGCAGTCATAAAAAGAAATCTAAATACCACTGGAGAGTTTTAGAGGTTCTGCTAAACCCTCTCTAGATCCTCAGAATGGAAGAACAAGGATAAGGTTAAAAAACAAAACACTCCAGGAAACAATATCATAGGTTTATCAAGTCATCAAAAACTTTCCACTGTACTCAAGACTTGTATTCCTTTTACATTGTCATCCAGCTGAAGTGGCCATTGTAGCTGATGTGAGATGGTACTTTTGAAAAAGATACTGCCTTTGGGAAAGACCTATACATGCCTTTGTAAGGTGATAAGTTCAAGGGAAATCTAACCGAAACACTCCAGCGATTTCAAGATGGTTTAAATGTAGTAAAATAGGCATAAAAACCTCTAATAAGTGCTCTCAAGGCAGACTGCCTCAGCCTGATCTTTAGAGGTTTAAAGTAGAAAAAAAGAGAACTTTTTCAAATGCAATAAAACATGAGGTAAGATCAAGAGAGGAGTGTATAAAACCAGCCTGAGCATCATTTTAACGTGTATAATTTGTTAAAATGGCAAAAGAGCACTCTGCCAGCAATAACAGGCTTTCTCACTTCATCTCTCCAGTGTGACCCTCGCTTTCTCCCGTCAGTCTCTTCTGCTACAGAGTCACTTCTTTGCCCAAGGGGTTTTCAAGGATTTTATTTTGTTATGAGAAAAAGGCCATCAGTTTGTCTTTCGGTTTCTGAATTCCATGTTATATTCCATTGGCTTCTCTTCTTTTTTTTTTTTTTTTTTTTTCAACTTTTATTAGATATTTTCTTCATTTACATTTCAAGTGTTATCCAGAAAGTTCCCTATATCCTCCCCCCTCCCGGCCCTGCTACCCTACCCACCCGCTCCCACCCCCTGGCCCCGGTGTTCCCCTGTATTGGGGCAAATAAAGTCTGCATAACCAAGGGGCCTCTCTTCCCANTTGGCTTCTCTTCTAAAAGTTTGACAGATTCTATTATACAAAGAGATAAATAATATTCAAACAAACACCCACAGACAGACAGACAGACAGACACACACAATCTGTAAATAAGATTCTGTGGTGGATTAAGTACAAGTTCTCCTCTGCTATAAAGTGTTTTTGTTTTAGACTTGATTGACCTTTTTGAGTTTCAATTTTTTAATATTATGGGCTTTACATATTTATGCATAGAACATATTTATGCATAGAATACAGAAGGATAACTTTAAGAACAATATCCTTATCCCGGACATGAACTTGTCACTGCCTTAATGGTCACACCTCAAAACTTTTGTGTTCAAACCTAATCACTGTGGTGCTATTAAGAATCTGGTACCTTAGAGAGGTGGAGATTTGAGAGAATGCCCTGGGTGAGACCTCAGAAAAAGTGGTCTTATAAAACAGCCTTAGTAGGGCTCAGTGGTTAAGAGCACATACTGTTCTTGTAGAGAATGTAGATTCAGACCCCAGCATCTACATTATTCCTCAAAACCATCTATAATTCCAAGTCAAGGTGATCCAGTAGGCATATACATGCTGTGCACACAGACATATGAGCATGCACGCTTACACACACACACGCACACACACACACACACACACACACACACACACACACACACACGCACACACGCACACACACACACACACAAGGTCCTCACTCAGCAGATGTTGGGACTCCCAGCACTATAATCATGAATTTTTCAAATCCCAGAAATGTAAGAGATCCAATGCTATTGCCCATGAACTATCGAGTCTGAAGGTTTTGTTATGACACCATAAGTCAGTACAGAGAACTTAAAATCCTTGCTTGAGATTTCTAACTCGTCTTTGGTTACTGAGTTCCCAGATAAACAAAACACTCGCAGCTTTTATATTTACAAAATATCCTAAGCAGCACAGTAGCTGGCCAGCTGCCTACCTTCCATGTTGTTAGAATCTATTTTTCTATCAACAACCAGAATATTATTTACTATTTTCTATGTTCCATCTGAACTGCTCGTATCTGCAATTGGGCATCCCTCAGGACCATCTTTTTATGACTCAGTTTACCCATGGCAGCTTCTCCTTTCTCCTCCACGTTCTTTTTTTATTGAATGGCAGCTTCTTTTCTCCTTTCCTCCTTGCAATCCTCTCTGCCCCAAGTCCATGAAACCTTAACCCCACCTATGTCTCTTTTGCCCAGCTATTGGCTGTTGGCATCTTTATTTATGAATCACAATTAACTGGGGGCAGGGTCACTCAGTGTCTTATGTGCGGGTGCTGGGTCTCTGGGATAAGCAATCTTGGGGTCCCCAAATTAGTATTAGAAAACAAGGAGCATTGGGCCAACCCACTACAAGCAAGTACTTAAACTGTGGAAGCAGATTTAAAATTTAGCAATTAAATGGACAAAGGTCTGAAGAGTTTGAATAAGTGAGAAAAGGTATAGTTTTATGTGACTGGATTACAAAGTGATGTGGCTTCTGGTGGAATTAAGACTTAGTTGTCTTTAAACTTTGTGTGTGTGTGTGTGTGTGTGTGTGTGTCCACTGCTTTGCATTTTTAATTCTTAGTGGAGAATCACTTTTTTAAAGGGCTCCTTTAAAAATAGAAGATGCATCGATTTGCTTTGATATCCAGTTTTTGTTATTGGAGTGAATGCAATTATGATGGACTAAGTGCCCAAGTAATGAGCAATTTGGCAGAGACAGACTGTCCTAAAGCTTTGGAAACAAGCTATGCTTCTGTTTGCAGGTCAGATCAGTACATCGGTGGAGTGATGTGTACAGGAGAAAATTACACAACAAATAAGATTTTTTCCATGGAAGGGAAAACAAGGTAGAAGAGATGTAGAATCTTTTAGAGACTCTTATCATACACAGTCTTGCTATATGGTAATCAAAGGGCCAATACAGGCAAGTAGTACAAACAGCAGAGCCTAAACAGATATTGTTTCAAAACACTTTCTGCCTTAGTCTCAAAGTAAAAGAAACCTGTCTAGAAAGAAATTCAAGAGGAAGTTCAGTGAAAGTAAAAATGAGGGTGAGATTTTAAAGAACTGTTCTAATTTGTCCTCAAATACTAAGTAGATGTGTTGCTAGTCAAGATATACTCATCTCTTTTCTTTCTCTACAAGAACTGAATTTTTTTAATAGCTGGTATATTGGGCATGGGGAAATGGTGCAGTGGATAAATGGCTTGATGCATAATCATGAGAACCTAAATTTATATGCCTGGCACCAATGTAAAAATCTAAGCAAGGCAGTGTACAGATGAACACATAGGCTGCAAAGGTTAAGACAGCCAGATCCCTGCTACTTCTTTGCAGTGAGCCAAGGTGAAAGGATCAGCAATAGCTTCAAAATGAGACTCTTCCTCAAAAAACTACTGTGGGGAACAATTTGAGGCAAACAGTCAATGTCAACTTCTAGCCTCTACCTGCACAAACACGAGGGCAAGTGCTTCCCTCCATATGCATATACACAGACATGTACACACATAGCCAGTGACACACACTCACAGAAGGACTTTTTAAATCTGGTTTACTAGCAGTTAAAATATTTTGGTTAATGTATTATACAAGATTTTAGAGGTTACAAGTCTCTAGAGGTACAAAACATTACCAGCCAAATAATTAAATTATTATTTGAATTATTGCTAACACAGTAGGATTGAATAAAGGGGAAGAAGAATAAAATATCTATCTTTCTCTAAAGATATATATATATATATATATATATATATATATATATATATATATATATATANATAGATAGATAGATAGATAGATAGATAGATAGATAGAGATATATATCCATCAACAACTATAGCAAATGATTCACTAAATGAGAGTCATTTTGTCATAAAAATACTCTGAAAATCTAAAAGAAATAAGCACTTCAGCATAAGTTTATAAACCTGAAAAATCAAGTCCAGGCATGCTGGAGATCACTGTGCAGCACCGTGAGGATCTTGCTGGAAGCCGGCAGTAAATACAAGCTCACTGCTTAGGTTTCCCTAAAGGCTTTGGAGGTACAGTAATGATTCTCAATGGAAATGAATAGAAACATTTATAAACTGATGCTTCACCATAAGATTTCTGACTCACAGAATTCTAGATACAATTGTAACAGCCTCATTCTTTCATTTGCTTCCCTTACAATTTCATGTTCAAGTGTCCTTACTGTAGATTTATTTTCTCAACAATGGGACGACTCTCCCATTTTAGATGAAATTCTCACCTTTGAAATTTACTTGGAGTATTTATTCCTTTATCAAATCACTTCTAAAAGACGGAGCTACTCCAACATAAAGTGTTCAAGAGCTGAAGAGGAACAAGCTCCATCAAGAAATCAAGGGCTTTTTGCTAAAGCAGGGGATGAGAAACACATAAGCAGGAAGTACATGAATCTGCAAGAGGAAGACAAAGGCTTTAGCCAACCCAATGCTCCTAAATTCTTTAGGATTGGTCTAGTCTTCAGGAAAGAGAAGCGAATGAAGTTCCCTTCTTTGTGGGCGTCCTCCGGTGTCCTGGATCTCTTTTGATGGCTCATGAGAGAAAGAAAATACAGGGCCACTTGCCCTCAGGGTATCACTGCTTCCACATCTGCTAATTCAACCAAAGGAAATAGTCACGGAAAACCCATGCGTTTAGGGATGAATGTATAGCTCAATTGGAAGGGTGTTTGCTTAGCATGCAAGATGCTGCTGCCCTGTGTTTAATTCCCAGTACCATATTGAGCCGAGTGTGGTGGTAAATACATGGAATCACATACTAGAGAGGTACAGCTTACATGTTCAAAAGCACAAAGACTTCCTCAGTTACACAACACATTCAAGAACAGACTAAGTAAGGTACCTGAGACTGCCACTAACTAACTAACTAACTAACTAACTAACTAACTAACTAACTAACTAATGACTGACTGTCTCTATGTTGAAAATGTATAGATTTTTTTCCAATTATTCCTTCAATATAGCAACATAGCAACTATTTATGCAACATTTATATTGTATTAAGCAGTACAAGTAATTTATGCATGCTTAAAGAACACAGAGCAATAAGCTTTGTGCTTTATATGCAAATATTTGGCCATTTTAAATGAATTGAGTATCCTCAGAATTTGCTGTCTGCGGGGAACCGAGAATCACTTCCCCGAGGCTGAGAGATGACTGCAATTACTTGTTACAATACATGATATTCTTTGAACCGAGACTCGTAAGACACAGTTTGACTGTATTTCCAAACACTCCACGATTTTTCAGCCTTCGAGATACAGAGACAGAGACACCAGGCATCTCACTAGATGGATCATTCAAAGTGCCTTGAATAGAACTGGGAGCAGCAGAGATGCTTCAGGATTGTTATTCTTATTTCCCCTTCTCCAGACTGAAAAGGTTAATGCACACTGCTCCCTTTCTTAATGCAAACCTAATGAATTTTCTGGGTCCTGTTATTGAAAAGAGACGAATATATATTCAGTTGCTTGGAAGAAAAAAGGAAGCTTTCTAACTCCTGAGCTATGAATTTCCCTTTAAAATTTTAATTCTTTAATCCATAGAGGAAGCCATGGCTGGCTAATATTATAAAAGGAAGTTTACTTATAAATCTTTTGAAAATATATTGCATATTTAATAATGCTATAGTCATATTTTTAAAGTAAAACGAGAAGCTGTTTTATGAATCACATCCTGTAGTGACATGAAACTTTAAAAAAAAAAATGAGCAATTTTTATTGCCTGCTCACTAATTTTAAGGTGGACCCTTGGGTTAAAGTGGTCAGCTATAGCCATTAGGACCACCTTATGGAAAAGGAAATGGGTGGAGCTCAGGTTTTTATCATTGCTGTTTCAGGAACCACTGACCTCTCCATGGTTTCTTATTCATATCTCTTTGCTTTTGTTTCCACAAAGCAACAGAGTCTGAAAACCAGTAAAGATGCTTTTTCTGAAATTGAAACTGTGTTCTAAACATAAACAGGGCAAAGGCTTTCATTCTAGTATTTTATTATTATTATTAATCATTTTATTCATTTATTCCTGGTTACCCCTTCACCAACACCCTATCTCACCCCCACACACACACCCTCCCCTTTGCCTCTATAAAGGTGCTCTTTCACCCATTCACCCACTCCTGCCTCACCCCTCTAGCACTCCCTTTACACTGGGGCATCAAGCATCCCTCCCCTCCGATTGATGTCAGATAAGGTTACCCTCTGCTGCAGATGTATCTGGAGTCCTGGCTCCCTCCACATATACTCTTTCTTTGGTGGTTTAGTCCCTGTGAATTCTGGGTAGTCCAGTTAGTTGATATTGTTGTTCTTCTTATGGTGTTACAATCCCCTTCAGCTCCTTCAGTCCTTCCCCTAGCTCTTCCATTGGTGTCCATGAGTTCAGTCTGATGGCAGTGAGTATCTGCATCCGTGTTGGCCTTCTTGAATGTAAGTAAACCCTTTTAGAATTAAAAAGAGATAGAAATGAAAGAAATGCTATTAGCTGCTTCCATTAGCGAGTGGAACCAAGGGCACACTCCGTGGAAAACTGGGGTGAGTAGTTTTAGGTAAAGTTGCTAGTTAAGGCAGGTATCATCTTCCATTCCACAACATACAAAAAAATTGACAATTAAACACAGTTAAAATGAAAAATACCTTTAAAATTATACCTTACTAAAAGGTTTATATTCTCTTGGAAAACTTGTGAATTAGCTGTAGAAACTTCTTCCTGATACTAAAACCTCAACCCCGAAAGTACACAGTTGTTAAAAGGGTTACTGAGGACAAAGAGTCTTCTTCATTTCTCTATCTCCCCTTCAAAGGCTAAGCGATAATAATATATGAAAGTGCTTTATAAATCTTAGATCACCAGGCAGATTTAGCAGTCATGGGGAACGGGACACGTATTCTCCCCATCAAAAGAATTATAGGCAGCACTGAATATGCTAAACGATAATTCTAACAGTTTAAAGGATAATAAACTCACTAAGTTTTTAGGGCTGGAGAGATGGTTCAGTGTGTAAGAGCGCCGTGGAACTTACCCTGGTTCCCATGTAAAAGGCAAAGTTCCCAGGAATGCTAGACCAGTGACTAAGTCTATTTATCTTCATAGGTATCATGAGGAACGGACAGGTACAAAGGATGTGATTGAGTGAAAAGGGTATGACCTTATGGGAATGTCTCAAATGGGAAGTCAGAAAGGTGTCTGTCTAGACTCTTTTTCTTTTCTTTTCTTTTCTTTTCTTTTCTTTTCTTTTCTTTTCTTTTCTTTTCTTTTCTCTTCTCTTTTCTTTTCTCCTTTCCTTTCCTTTCCTTTCCTTTCCTTTCCTTTCCTTTCCTTTCCTTTCCTTTCCTTTCCTTTCCTTTCCTTTTCTATCTTTTTCTTTTCTTTTTTCTTTTCTTTTTCCTTTTCTTTTCTTTTTTTAAATAAAAACCTCAAGGACAGGGCAGCCCTGGCCAGAGTGATCTGCTTTCCAAGTGAGGTCAGAGATCTTCTGCATGAACAACTCTTAACACAAAAAGGCCACACAAGGTCAGGATGACTTTGATGCTGATGTCATTGTAATTCCTTCAGTTCAGAGAAATTCAGGGTAACATCCTTTTTACCCTAACATATATTATGATAAAAAAGGAATATTTGCCATTTCACTCAGAAGCAAACACTGTTAGAATCTGGTTATAATGATTTTTCCCCACTCAAAAGCAAAAAGCTCTTAACAAACTAAAAAAATTTCAGTTGCTTTTTATTTATTTACATTTTTTATAACTGCAAAATATTTAGCATGTAATGGCTGAGTCAAAGACAGATTGCTGCTTAAAAGCTCCCTGGTCGTAATGGTGCAGTTGTTTCAGGCTGCATATTTCAAATTCTATAGCCTTCCCATATCATTTTTTTTTAAATCGTTAAGGTAGCTTTTAGCATAAGAGGCTCAAAATTGCCAATTAATTAAAACCGTTGCCCAGTTTCCTTCAGCTGCATGTATAATTCACATCGAGCCCTGCAGCTGGCTGAAGTGCAGCCCTAACATATCAATCTCATCTCATAATTGGCTACCCAAAGTTATGCCTCTCAAGGATGCAGTCCAAAGAACCAAATGAAAGACACAGTCTTGATTTCTCCTATATTATTTTGGTCCGTTATTCATTCTAATCTTTCCAAGAGCTCTTTAAAATTAATGCTTCTGTATTCTAGACTTGGACCTTCTAGTGCAGCACTGGAAACATTCTATTTTTTAGGACCCAGAAAATACAACAAAATAGCACTTCTGCTTATCTAGCTCTTTCAGACTCACAGCCAACCAGTCCAAAAGAAAGGGGGCGGGGATGCTAACATACCATTGTGTGGTATCTTGAAGAAATGCACTAATTCTTCAGCACCTCTGAGAGAATATCAGTTGTGTTTGTTGGATGCCTCCTCCAACAACAGACCAAAGAAATGGTCCTGCCCAAATCTGGGTGTGCTGAGCCCATGAGTTTGTTGGGATTATTTGCTGGAGCACGGCTGTGGGCTTACTCAAAGCAACGACGTCACAGGAAAGGCCAGCACAGCTTGGACAGCTCATGAAGATGTATCCACAGAGCTCTCGACCCAGTTACAAGTAGTTTCACTATGGTTTCCTCTTCTTAGCAACACTTTATTGGTTTTATAATCCGGAGAAAGTGCTCTTGTGAGTCTTATACGTTCCTTAATCAGTTTGAGTTATGTTTGCTACTCTTTCCCCTCCAGTCACAACTGTTTTAGTTTGAAATGAATAACTATTTGGTATTATAAAAGTCAACAGTGTCCTACCTCCCCAAACAAAGTAAAAACAAACACAACATGAGTGCACTTTCTTAGACTACATTTGTAAACACAAAACTGTGACTTCAAAAATCACAAATGCAAAACCTTAACTTTCTGAATCTTGAAATGTTCTCTTAAATTTTGGCCAGAGGTTCTAATTAATTTTTGGTGTACATTTGCATATGCCAGGAACATGACACGTTAGATGATATTCCACATTCCCAATTCCTTGTTCTGGCAGGAAAATTGGGCTTCTGAACTCTGAGAACACTTGGCAGTTGAGTAGATGCTGGTAATTGGAAAGAGTTCAATGAGGGAAGGATGGATGACCTCTGTATCCACTTAACTGAAACGTGGGCTATGAAACCCATCTTGCTCAAAACAGAATCTCTCATGTCAAAGTCTGATAAAATAGAGCCAAAAGAAGGTTAGAAAGGGAGAGCCCACATGGAGAGCCCACATAAAGATTTACTGAAAACAAGATCACAAGAGTTTTCTCAAATTGTGACTGCAGTTTACTAGATGTCCCATGCAGAGACTCATAGAAGCATAAAAATAGATGTGTGCTTAGGAAAGTTTTCTTGTCACATGTTTTGTAAGCATTGATAAAACCTGGTGCAACTTCATTATTATACCTTTTACTTGCAACACTTATCTCTCCCTAATCAGAGCTTGCAAAACCATCACTCTGTCCACTGACTATTCTTTCTAGATAACTTACATAGTGGCGTTTCTTCCTCTCTTCCAATAAAGCCTCATGTTTCCTCTTGCTCTTTGGAGATACTGAAGACTACTCTGATTTGTATACTGTCTAATTTGCAATACTAATTGTCTGCTTTCTCCCCCATCCCTAGGGAAAAATAAAACAAAACAGACAAACAAACAAAACAAACAAAACAGACAAACAAAAACCTGCTTGGAGTTTCATCCTATCTACTAATTTAACTGAGATTCCAAAGCAATTCTGCACTTCAGGGACATTAGTCAGGACTTAGAATGTTCTACATGGTTGACTGGCAGGTGGGCATTCAGGGTACTGAAGGTTCTAAAAGTTAACTAATATTAACAACGGGTAGCCTAGGGCAAGAGAGATTAGAAAAAGAAGAAAAAGTTGGCATAAATTATATGTAGCACTAGCAAGATCTTAGAAGCAGGAGCTGTTTTGAAACTAATTATTTTTTGCAAAAGTAAAATGGTATACAGGAAGGAGAGAATGAAGCTCAGTGCAAGAAAGACCAGATAATAGTATTTTTCTAGTCATGGAATTAGTTGCTTGAAAAAAAAAGATCTGGATTACTTTACATATTTTGAAAGTGGCTTTAAAGGAAACTGCATGTTTTTTCAAAAAGACTGACAATGGAGATCTTAGTCATAATCAACATATTTATGTAAGAACATTGAAAATCTAGAGAAACATCTTTGAAACAAAATACAATGTGATGGGAAATAATCAATGAGCAAAAGCAGTGAGTTATACGGTGAGTTATACGGTGAGTTATATGGTGAGTTAGGGAGCACCCTCCTGGAATAGTTCCTTGCTGTTTCAGAAGAGACAAAGTGAAGTACAGAATCGACTTTTAGACAGCCAGCTCTACAGAGTGGGAGCTTCTGTGCTCTCCCTAGTGAAATGAGATCATCTGCCTTGTCTAAAAGGGACAGACTTGGTCCTGGCTGGAGGACCTATTTCCTCCATCCCTGTCTTTACTCTGTGCTTTGCTCTTAGTGCATGCTCCTTTCTGCTTTTACCGGATCTCTGTGTTAGTAAGGGAGAAAAATGGTCCAATGCAATGGTACCTAGTTTTCTATGCCTTCCCTCCTCATTAGGGCACATGAGGTAGGCAAAAAATAGAAAGAAAGACAGGAAGGAAGGAAGGAAGGAAGGAAGGAAGGAAGGAAGGAAGGAAGGAAGGAAGGAAGGAAGGAAGGAAGGAAGGAAAGAAGGAACAATTAGTATAGATAGCTGAACCCTGAAACCCCAGCACATAGAAATATGAGCATGGTGTGTGACATTTTCCTTCTCCTCCTTCATCACATGGGACTTTCTCAGTCCCTGCTCAAATCTCCTCTGCTCCCTGCTCCTGTTTCTCCACCTTGTTCCATTCCACTGCTCATCTCCTTTCCTTCCATCACCTTATTTCAATCCTAGGAATTGAGTCTATATTCAACCTTAAATTTCTTATTTGCATATATTAATTATAGGTAATAATGGGTTTCATTATAATATTTCATACACATCCACATTTTTACAGCAGTCAACCCATGCTACCCTCACTTGATTGCCCTTCACTCTCACTGGCCCTCTTCTTCCCAACTAGCTCCTTTCTTATTTTTATGAGGCTTTGTTAGCCTTGAAATGCTGACAAAATCTTGAGTCACTTGGATGATGTTCTCTGGGCATCCCAGGGGAGTGGGGGGATGATCATGATTACAGTGATTGAGGTGGGAAGACATGCTTTCTGTGGGTAATTTTATGTTGCTATGATAAAACACCAGGACCGAAAAAGCAACTGAAAGAAAAGCTTAGTTTGACAGACATTTCCAGAGGGAGAGTCCATTATGGAGAAGTTGGCATGGAAGTAGGTGGCTAGAGCAGGAAGCTGCGAGATTGTATTGTCAACCAGAGAAAGAGTCTAGAGGGGACCTCCTGGAAGTGAGGCAAGTCTATAGACTCTCAGAGCCCACCCTCAGAGATGTGTTCTCACCAGCTACCCATAACAGTTCCCTAATATGCCTCAATTAACACCACCAACTGAGGCCCAGATATGCAAATGGGGTCAGGGGAGTTCCTCAATTAAACTACCACAAGCAGTAAGCACTCATTGCTTCTTTCTTCTAACTATTGACATGATATGACCTTGTGCTTTATTTAATCTCTTGACATCATGACTTTCTCATCATCATGGAATCTATCTTATACTCTAAGCAAAACCCCTTCTCTTTTAACTGGCTTTTGTCAGAGTATTTTACTACATTAACAGGAAACGAAGCTGACACAGAGAAACTTTATGCTTTGTTGTACTTTCTTATGACATAAACTTGCCATCCAGCAGTTATGCTACTTGAGAAGCCTTTGTCCTTTACTCAGCCATGACTGCTTATAGATACTCAGAGACGGGTAGAACTCACAAACCACTTCCAGCAATCATTATTATTTTACATCCCCTAGAAATGGCTTCATCTCTACTTTCCTTCCTATACTGGAAGAATGCTCACAGGACAAATAATATTGCCCAACTCATGTGCCTCTAAACACAATCTCTGTACAGTTAAGACTGCAGTGATGATGTCATGTTCTGAAGCTAGCTTGCTCCACTCTTGCCTCTGAGACTTTTAGAGTGGAAGTAGTTGTAGATGTTTCATTTGTGGGTGTGCCTTGAATAGGTTTTTCCCCCTTTTAGGTTCTTAACTATTTTTTTTTATTTTGAGCATATGTCACATATGTACGGTGATTATAGCACTGTGGCTAGAACTATCTTATGTTTTGCTTTAGAAATTTTCAAAATGCTAATTAAACATTGTAGATCTATTTGCAGACTAGGTCTTCAGTTTATCTTTCCCTTTTATTACTCTACTGAAATAAGCACAGCTAGTGAATCAGAACTTTCTGGAACACTTCACGTTTTTTGTTGTTGTTGTTGTTGTTGTTGTTGTTGTTGTTTGTTTGTTTCTCTTTTTTCTTTTTTTAAAACTTTTTTTGCAGCACTGTGTTATTAGTTTATCTATGTTAGGAGAGATATCTATAGTTTATTTGCTTTGAATCATGTGAGCCATTCCATGCATATTACAGTTCATTTTTCATTTTCAGGAGAAAAACATAGAATTTTAGGTTATTTTTAGTTTTACTTAATTTTCTTTTATTGATAAAGCTGCAAAGAATATTTCTGCATGTGCCTTCTCATGAAATGATAGGCGTCCCTAAGTCTTATGACATAATCATTGTTAATGTCTATAGTAAGGTTGTTTGTTCTCTATTCTGGGTATGTGCTTTTTCCTCCCTAAAATCTTTGTTTTATTGAAAATTGATTTTTTTCATAGAAAATATTCCTATTATAGTTTTTCTTCCCCCAACTTTTCCCAGATCTCCCACATTTCTCCACCCAAACAAATCCACCCCCCTTCATTCTCTCATGATACAAAAAATAAACCCCACAAAAAACATTTATAGATGCAGAGACACATGTTTGCACACACAGAAATCCCATAAAACCACAAAGCCTGAAGCCATAATTACTTATACCTATCTCTATCTCTGTCTCTCTCTCTCTATTTACGTATATCTATACATGTAGATATAGCTATATGAACATAAAGACAGATAAAGTTTGTTTTGTGTTGGCCATCTACTGTTGTTCTGTGCATGCTACTTTTGAAGTGCAGTAGAGACCAGAGACCAGGATGTGAGTCCTGAGAGGGAAGACATTGTGAACATTCTTGTTGGTGGTCATAAAGAATAGTAGATGTCATAAAATGGATAATATTTGAATAATGAGGTAAATAGGGATCTGGAATCCTCATATTTTTTGAAGTAGCTGTATTATTCATTTCCTAAAACAGTTTTTTTTTTAATTTTTAATATGAATATGTGGCTTAGTTGGTTTCACATTTTATATATGGATGGAATCCTGGCCCATTCTCCCATCAGATCCTAATTTCAAAGACGCTGTCAAAGCTATGGTATTATATTGCTTCATACTGTATTGACAGAAACAGTAGCACTTTACAGTTTACTAGGCATTCCATAGAAGCCTACACAGTATCACTCTCCTTGGCCCCAACACTTTCATGAGAAGACAGCTTCTTCTACATACAGCTTATCATTTACTGGGGAGGAAGGTACTAAGAAAGGAAACACAAGGATGACTTCTAATAATGTTAAGCATACAATGAAAATAAAACAGTCATATAAGGGCACCCAAGGCTGATTTATTTATTACTTACTAGAGATGTAACCTCTGTTCTTGATAAACTGATAGAATTCAGAGGTTCCTTTTGGACTCAAATAACAATGGCAACATGTTATGTGTGTTAGGAACTTCTATGCCACCAGAAGATCACATAATATTGTTATTAATCCTATTATTATTTGCTATGTAACAACAAAGTAGAAGCTTCTAAAAGTAGTTTGCAATCTAACAGGGACTGTGTCATGTACGAAAAGCCATCAGTGCACAGATGAAATTGGTGGGCAGTCTTGTGGCTGTGTAGCCCTGAAAACTCACTGAGGGCAGGAAAAAAATCACAACACTTGAGTTTGTAAAGTAAGGTTCCTACAAGGATGCATGATTTAGGCTTAAAGAATGATTGTTTACTACTTGGATTATAAACTAGAATGTATGTAGAATTATACTCTATAAAGTCATCTCAGCTACTCTAATTGTTTTTCTCTCCTTGCCCAAATTCCAGCCTGAATTTCCTGGACTTCCATATGATATTTGCTTATCAGGCCTGACCTCTTGTCTGAAGTGGTTGATTTTTCTCTGCCTCTCTTTCTGTCTGCCAGGCTTCTTTGCTAGTATTGTAGCAGGTAAACTTACAGTTCCTCATGTGCCCCAAATCACACTGAACCAGCCAGGTCTGCCCTAAAATGGCTTGTCTCTCCTATTACTTGCCACCATGACAATGTATAGAAAAGAATCTCACAAAGAAAGAAAAATCATAGTGATTTTCTCCGACTCAAAAAAAAATAGTGTATTGGCAGCAATCTTTTTTTTTTTTAGAGTTCCTCCCCCACCACAGTTCCTTGACAAAGTACTTTCCATATCTATCCTTCATATTCTTTTTACACATTAAAAATATAACGCAGGAACAGAGCCAGGGTTGCACAAGCCACTACATTGACAAGGACACTCAGTGACTTTTTCTTTGGAAGTCAATATGTGCAAAAGGTATGAAAGGGTATGTCAGGAAGACCATAAAAATGAATGGGTCAGTGAGAAGGTAGCAATATGAAGTATTACAAATGATAAGAAATTACAAATGCCCTAATATAGTGGTATCCAAGTTCAATTTCAAAAAGAACCCTGAATGTCACTACTGTTCTGTTTCACTCTGTCTTAGGAGTTCTCATTCATTAGAAGTACAGAAGTGGAGACATCAGACAGAGCACAGTGGGGGAATTCTGAATAGTGGCACAGAAACTGGTAGGGTAGGGACAGACTAGCATGTGTTTGCTTGCTCTGGAGAACAGCATTCAGCCACCAAGACAGTCTTTGGAAAATTGTCACCTTCTTAATTTTACGTTACCACAAAAATAGTTAAAACTAGGTTCATTAGTTTCTGTTGTAATGGGTAGTTCTGCAAATCCAAATCATTCTTGCACAGTCAGGTCTGGCTCGAAACAGCTTTGTCCCTTTCTTCTATTCCTTGTTAACTTGACAGTCATTGTACAGCGGCCAGCAGAAAGGAAACCAGGAAGCCAGCAGGAAACAAAGAAAGACATATCATTCATGTGCTGGTTTCTTTAGCTATGTTCTGCCTGATTCTGATTCTTCATGCAAAAGAAAAAAATATGCATTTCTCTTTCTGGGTGATCTTATAGGTTTGGACACAGTGAACACTCGCATTCTATGCTGGTATTTTTCCATTCATCTGGTGCCTAGAGCAGAGATGTGCTAAGAGAAGCTTGTTGACAAAGTCCCTGAAGGTGTTAAAGCCTCCCAGAGATGGGTGTTATCTCAAACTATCTTCTTATGGATTTCAGAAAGAAATCAAGAGAACTGATTAAACAACCCCCGCATCTTGCTGCGGGATCACCTCCCGGAGGAGCAGTGGGAAGTAAATTACAGGAAGGAGACCTGCCGTGAAAGGCATTCTTGATTAGACATCACTTTCACTGACCGCTCACAGGGAAGCCCTGTGCTCAGCAGTGGCACATTTTGACACAGAACACAAGGACCACGTGAGCCGGAGCTGAAGGGAAAAATTACAGATATGGACTGGGGTTCCATTTCAGCATGGATAGGGAGAGAAAGGTTGATTCGTAGGCCAGTGTTTCAGAAATGAAACTCAAACTCAGAATTTCGGAGAATACTGCTTTCCAAACAGAAAAGCCCCACCGCTGTGCTGGTGATGTCTTCTTAAAAAATAAAACTGTCACCAAAAATTCTAATCACTTCTAATACAAAATTGCTAGGTAAATGCTTATTGCTGTAGGGTATAAACAATGCCAAAGGAAGAACAGAGTAAAATGTCACCTCTTTGCCCTCTATTCTTCACACAGTTAATTGCCACCAACTCTTTGATTGTGCTCCTTTATTCCCTTAGATATGCTGTATATAATGATGCAGGGTGGGGGTGGGTTGGGGTGGGGTACAGCTCAACCCCAGCATCTCACATGCTAAGTAATCCCTCTACTGCTGACCTACTGCCTCAGTCTACTCAGTAGGTTTTGAAATATATATTTTTGCCTTATAACTTATCTCTCCTGCCTTTTCTCTTCTTTCCTGCTCTCTCTCTCTCTCTCTCTCTCTCTCTCTCTCTCTCTCTCACACACACACACACACACACACACACACACACACACGCAAACACATACACATACACACACTACATACTACGTAACCCATACTGGTTTTGAGCTCTGTCTCTGCCTTCAGAGTTCTAGGATTATAAATGTAGGCTTCTACTCCCAAGTTACTTTGTGATTTTATATTCATTTAAAACACTTTGAATATACTACTGAGTTTGAGCTACAAATTTAACTAGATTTATATGGAATTAATTCAAATTCAAAGCATAGCTATCTAGACAAAATTAAGAATTTCATTTGGTTCTTAATATTTGAAATAAATTGTGAACAAAGGATTCTTAATAATAAAGCTTAATACAAGTTATTCAGATACTTTTACAATCTAGTTCATACAGTTCATTTATTCATATATATGAATATATGTGTTTACATACATATCTATTTATCTATGTATAGGTATAATGAAAGATATAAATCTAGATATATCGGATACCTTCTAAATAATTAAGTCATCTCTAGTCAACAAAACTCACCCACTATGATGGATCCTTTCTAAATTACTATTCATAGAGGTATGAAAAGTCATAGTAAAATTGCTACTAACCTCAATCATAATAATTAGTTATATTAGTAGATGGTTTTCTGTTTATAATGCATATGCCTTAAGCCATTTCATAGAGCCCTAACAGTATTTGGAGATGGGTGTCATTCTTAGTTTATAAAGAAAAAAAACTATACTTTTAATAGTCATTCGTCATTTCCATCATCTGAAGAAAGAAAAGAGAACAGATTGAGGCTCAAACTTCTGCACTTTAAGGGTGGAGTATGTTACTCAATCTGGCCACAGTTGCTTCATATGTGCAGTGCCCTGAGGTTTGGGTCTTAATACTGTAAAACAGATAGACAAGATAGATAGATAGATAGATAGATAGATAGATAGATAGATAGATAGATAGATAGATAGAGATAGATAGATACATAGATACATAGATAGATAGATACATAGATACATAGATAGATACATATATACATAGATACATAGATACATAGGTATTCCTTACTTGTTATTCAGGATTTATCTACATATTCTTCTTTGCATACATTTTACTAACCCATAGCATGGTATCATTTCTATAAAACTGATTATTTCCCTAAAAGTTACTTATAAAGACAGGACACTAGGGCCTCTGTTAGAATAGATAATCTTAATTAACACATCACAGGGGCACATACTCATTAACTCAGTGGTGTAGTCTCTCCCATATGTCTCCTTAACCAGCAGTGTTAATGGCTCCAGGAAGCCTGTCTGAGAGGCAAATTCATGAGTTTCCTCCAAGAGTTATTGAATCTTCTCTCTGGGGCTGAGAGTTGTAACATGTTTAACAACACATACCCCTTAGGCCAAACTGATAGACCTTAGAATTTAAGAAGCTCGGCTTAGTCCAGCGAAGTGGCAGAAGATATATCACTCACTATTTAAATCTAAGCAAGTCTCTTTTAAAACCTTTTCGTGCTAATATCATTCCCTTGAGGTCAAAGATGTACCACCCAAACAGATCAAACACTAAATGTGGGAGCAGCTGCTCTTTGGGTGGTCTAGGTCCATTCTAGTTCCTTTAACATATTAATATAGTCACTGTAGTTCTTACTAGTGTAAAAGACTTTTAAAAGAGTATCCTAATATATTCCAATTATTTCCATTTCCATTTTCCACATGGTAGCAGAGAATAATGTTATACTTTTTACCGATTACATCAAATCTGTAATCTAAAACTGTAAAAACCAAAGACAAATGAATGAATCATTATAAGAATAAATTTCCAAAAGTATTAAACACAAATAACATTATTGATCAATATGCTAACGTTTTGGCAGCTAACTAACGAAAGCCTGCCTATGACAGATAAAAAAGTAGCATGGAATAAAATTAAAACATTGGCCACTATAACAAACTTCCTCAGAACACAACCCTATTTTGACTAGCCTTGAACTTGATCTTTGTTGCTTCAGAAACCAAAAGTACAGTGAACTCATTTCTATTTGGCTCAGTATTTATTCCCAGGATCTCTGAGGCTTGAGGCTCTTTTTGGTTCCTCTACCATCAGCCTGATGCAAAAGTAAATCTGAGCAAAGCGGTCACTGGCCATTATTTCCTTTATGTCAGATGAGCTCCAACTTGTGTAAAAAGGTAATCGTCCAAACAAAAGTTTAACTGCCACAGGAAAGAATGAATTAACATATATATAAACATTGATATTGAACACCAATATGGTTTTGTTCTGTAGAAATAAGTATGTCTAAAATGTGAAATCTGTAGAAATTTTGATACCACTTTCTTCGTAGGTAAATAAAGCACAAGCTCACACTGTACATCCTCACTGCATGTACCTCCCATGGAGCAGAGTCTCAGTGTGGAAGCTGACGACATGGAGTTATATATCTGAATGAAATCATAACAATGGAAAATCTGTACCACGGAATACGCACAGTATAATCACATCACCACTAGGGAAAAGATTAATCCCTAATCACAGTACAATTTTTAATTAAGAAGAAGGTGGGAACTAGATGAAAAAAATTATGGATGTTCAGTAATCTTGTGATAAAAGCCAAACATTAAATTAAAATGTTTTCATAGAAAACATGAATCTGCTTATGCAGATTATCCCACTGAATTATTCCGCCATCTGCAGAATTCGTGGTTTTTAGTTTGACTCAATTGTTACGAGTCGCTTTTCAATAGTAGCACTCTCTGCTGAAATGAGAGGTGCTTAGAAGTTGCCAGAGAGAACTTAAAATTCATATTCTGTTGGGAAAAATAAACCACTGCTGTGTTTTTATGTCTTCTGCTACACCAATAGGATGGTATCCTTTTATGAAACACAGCAATGCTCTTTACTGCTTTCCTCTCAAAATAACATCTGCTAATGATATCATAGCAATGTGGAAACCTTTGTGGATGCTGTGCTGTTGATCTAGTGATAATCTTCATAGAGAATATGTATACAGGTAGGAGCCTATTGAACTAGCCTGCGGTTCTCAATACCATGAAACTGAGAAAACTTTAAGAATCACATTTTTATTTAAAATATTGCAAAAGATGCCTTCAAAGACTTCATATTCATAATATGATGACTGTGTCATGCATCAGCACACCGTCCCCTTCAGGTTTTATTTATATGATAATGAATTGTTCAGAAAAGATATGGCCATAGTTTCCTAAGTGGAGTGCTCATTGTATGTCTTTGTGGCTATGCCTTTTTAGTTGAGGAAATAACATGAGTACACGAGAGGCACCAAGGAGATATTGCTGCATCTCTGTATATCTGTCTATTCTGTGAATTTTGTAACATCTATCTTTATATGAATTTTTGAAAAGTTGTAAGGCAGATTTCATCTTTAAGATTCTTTCGAAAAGAACCTCTGAATACAAGACAAAAACTAAAGTACACAATGGGGATTTTGGAGATGTAGAATTCTGTATGAGGCTATAAAAACCAAAACAACCAAAAAGAAAAAAAAAAAAAAGAAAGAAAGAGAACAATAGAGAAGACAGCCACATGCAGAAGCAATGCAATAAACAATTTATACTGTGCTCATCATGAAAGTCTTCTATTTTTTTGAAGTCCTGAATGAAGCAAGTGTTTGGGAGTACACTGAAGTCCCTCACCAGCTTTAAGGGATGTCCAGGATAGATGGCTGCTGCCTATTGCATTATAGTCTCTGAAAGGACAAAGACCAAAAAGGACATTAAATATTGTACTTGTTTGCTTTTAATTTCTGAGATGCAATACTGATTAAAAGCAACACGGGGGTAAGAAGCATGGCCTACATTTCTGAGTTCCAGTCCACTATTCAGAGAACGCACGGCAGGAACCTGAAGACAGGAACCAAAACAGACCAAGACGAGTGCTGCTTCCTGGGTTGTTTAACGAGGTTTGCTTGATTTTTTAAAATGCTTCTTTAAGTATTTGAGGCTATAGTGTAGTTACATAATTTCTGCCTTCATTTCTTCCCTCCAAACCCTCCTATCTCCCCTTACTTTCTTTAAAATGTATTCTTGTTATATGCATATTATCAATTCAGACATAGTTTATGCCTAAATATGAAAGTAATAATAAACATAACCTGCCCAGCCTATATCATGTTACTTGTATGTACATCGAAGATGATGTTGACTGTGGCTTCCTTAAACATAACTTTCATGACCCTGAGGTATGTTCTCTCTAGTCTGACATTCTTTATGACTTTTCTTATGAAAGCATGTTGTATTTCGTCAACGGCTGTTTCTCCATCTTCCTTTTAAATGCATGAATGTTACAGATAAAGCCATTAAGAACATGATTTTGCTTTGTTTTAGTAGAGTTAGAAATCCTGTTATTACATTTAAAGTGAGTGTAGAAGCTCTTAGTCCGATCAAGGCAATGCTCTTTGGAAATTCACTGTTACCCTCTACTATATACAGCAAGCTAGTTCACGTATTGAAGGTTGTCTAAATGTTATCTAATGTGTGATGACTCTGGTCTGTCCAAATAATCAGAAGCAGGGAGAAATATGAAGTTTGGATGAGACTTATATCTGTTCTTATGACAAGTTTTTGGCTCATTAAAGCAAGAGAAGGACAGAGGCTGCATCAAATAAAGACAGTATGCTCATTAAGGAAGGGGACAATACTATATTAGGGGACAATACTATATTAGGGGACAATACTATATTTTTTTACACCTCAGTTCAGCAAAGGCCATTGTATTAGAAGAAAACTTAAATGAGAAAGTGAGCATAGGCAGAAAAATTACATGGATGAAATAAAATGAGCCAAATGAAATTATTCTTCAAATATTGATTTAAAATGATAAAATTAGCTTCTTTTTTTTCAACTTTTATTAGATATTTTCTTCATTTACATTTCAAGTGTTATCCAGAAAGTTCCCTATATCCTCCCCCCTCCCT